>CALSBV010011423.1:408627-420788 GCA_943590825.1 Bovichtus diacanthus | reverse complement strand
ACACACACACACACACACACACACACACACACACACATATATATTTACACATGCCTAATATCGGAAGCTGAGGGCAGTCGATGTGCTAAATGGAGCGGAGCTATAGTAGGATGTGTGGTCTGCAGTGGAAAAATTTTTCAGGTCAATAGCATTTGCCTCATTTCACAGAGTGAATCTGCCCCAGCCACATTCTTAAAGCCATGAAGATGCACCAGAAGTGTTTCGTATTAGACAATGTATGTGCCGCGGATTAAATGTTAAAAGCTAAATCCAAATATCTCGAAAGCTAGAGTGAGTCAGTCAGCCCGTTTCTATTTTACCAAACAATCCTAACGGGCCTTTAGTCACAGTCTCCTGCAGCGATTTGCGCTTCACAAGTGCTCACCCACTCTGCTTGGTCAGAGGTAAAAGTTCTTCGTTTGTTGGAGTACTCACCAGCATGTCAAAGCAATGAGCTGCCTGTAAGAGCAGGTGCTGATGGGAATGTCAGCCCATGAAAAGTGGAGGAGAATGGGATGAGTCAGGCGCCACGGGCCGGGCGGCGGCCTGCTACTACCCACTGAGGTGTGTCCTAATCCTGTGCTTCTTCCCCTCAGTGACAGAGCCCGAGGACAGGAGGGCCACGGTCGGATGTGGAGTCTGAGTGAGCCCGGGCCGCTCGGGGGGGGGGGTAGTTGCCAGGAATAATTAAAGGAACCCTCTTTAATCGTAGCCTACCAGAAGCTCCACGTTTATGTAACTTGGCTGTGTTTAAGTGTTGACCTGGATGTCTCCCACTGTCGCTAGGTCACATCAATATGAACGGCTGAGGAAAACGCTGCTGGGATATATATATTTCCTGCATCGCCAAACACGCTACTGCACCCATTACTAAAATTCAAGTGATGAAAAAGCTCAGCAAATCAGTCGAGAGCCTTCCAACTGCCCTTTAAAACTCCCTCTGTTCAAAGGCGCACTGTGCTATTGATGATAGATGAATGGGACACATTCAAAGACTCAGACATGAAACCAAGAATCAATTCTTTATCTAGCCGGTTGTTTGTCTCCGACGCTTTGCCCTGTAGCGCAGGTCCACAGATCAAGCGGGGGATCATGTCTGGCTCTCCAACATCCCGCTGGGAGCACAGTGTGTTAGCGGCAGCTTCAAATAGCATGATCCCGCTCCGGACACGTAAGGTCACTTTACATACGCCATAAACTTTTACACTGAAGAAAACACCAGGTTACTGCACATAAGCCATGCACCTCCACAATGAATACATTTCACGCGGCTCTGTAAGATAAAGCAACAGTGTGTGAATACGTACATTTAAGTCTACCAATAATAAAACAAGACTAAGGGTCTAGAGCTGGGATAGTAGTGATACTTTCAGCTAAATGTTAATGTTGGCAAGCTAATACGCTCACAATGACGATGCCAATATGCTGATGTTAGGCAAGTATAATGTTGACCATGTCCACCATATTAGTTTAGCATTTCAGCATGATAACTTTTGCTATTTGGCAGAAAAAAACCCACAAAGTAGAGCTGAGGCTGATTACAATATAATTAGTTAAGGCACCTACACATCATAAGACTTGCAAAGTCATCAGATTGCTGTACTGATCACGTCACAGGACAGTCTGTCTGATAAGGAGGTCTCTTGAAGTTGTGGTGAGCACATCACAGCGAGGGGATAGAGGGTCCCGCATTACCAGACCTTTCACTAGGAAGGAATCCCCGACAAGTCTATCTAGTCTCCAAACTCCACGAAGTCAACAAAAAACACGGGAGAAGTGTTCCGGGAAAAGGCTCAACGCTATGCGCATAAGAGAGGAGTTCTTTCCCCCGAAGATTTCACACACAGGGATCGTTGCTTACGGGAGTGAGCGCCGATTTTGCCACTGATCTGGGGCTTTAGACTTGATCTCCAAAAACTGTTGGGGAGCTGAAAAAAATCAGGGCTAAATTCGCGGAAACTTGCTATTAAGCAGACATTTAGTCTTTGGACAAAAATACATTTTGACCCATTGATGCCACTAAAAGGATAACAAAAGAGATTCAAATGTTTCCTAATGTGAACAACAGTTGTGGAGATATTTCACTCACAATCTAAAAATGTGAACGTAATGATGACACTATAGAGAAAAAGTCACCAAAGTCGTCAGGATTCGTCATCGGGGGACCATGAGTGTGACGGGGCAACATATGAGGGTTTTGGTTATCTGGTATTTATCGTCTGTTTTCCAGGTAAACAGACAATAAATACCAGATAACCGAAACCCTCGTAAATTATTATAATATAATAACATTATAAATCTACATGCCTTGACGATGTCATTCATTATGTAGCCTCAATTGTTTGTAAGCTCAATGAACACCGATCATATTTGACTGGAATTTCTCCCATTTGTCCGGGACATTGAAACCTTAAGGACACGCGGACCGGCACCAATTTATTTATTTTCTTTATAAACGGAAACCCTGCAACAGACCAACACTGCCAACTCTAGAGCTGAGTTGAGTGTCTTATCTGTCCAAAGTACACTAACTATCCTGAAACGACTGAACAAACATTGATTTCTTAAACAATGGACCTCCATTAGCCAACATGGCAGATGAAACCTATTTAAAAATCAATTTCGGATTCTGTTTGCATAACGAACACTCTTACAGTCAACTGGGAGGCCAGCATCAGATGCTGGAAATGGAAAATTTCTAGAGCGGGAGAACACATGTACACCCTACTGTATTGGTTTATTTATACCCTGAGAAATGTAGCAGCGGGTGACAAGCAAACAAATCGAGCCACATATGTCACAAGGTTACGTCTCCTGATCACTGATGATCAAACCCTAACTTGGCATTGGGTTAGGAAGGAGGGGGGGGGGACAACCACTGTTCAGTGAGTGGGTGCTGAGGCTTTGAGACTTTTGACATTTCAATTAGAGGGTTCTCACAACGAGATCCCTAGAAAAAAAAGAAAGCCATTGTATACTGTTTAATTGCTGCTTGTGGGACAGGGATGGTCTGTAGTGGTGACAACATGTTATTTGAGGATTTCACTTCATGCCATATATGTGCAGGCTGTCATCCGGCGCTTACATCTCCCCAACTGCTCTACAATATCTGCCAACTCCAGTCCTGTAATTGGATTGATGCCCGGCTGTGATGCTCTAAAAAGGCACGAATAGAAAAACCACAGAGACAAACTACTCCTGATTATTTTAACCCTGAGCTGACTACGGACGTGTTCTCACACCTAGTGGGCGGAAGTGGAGGAGTCGGGAGGGTTTTCAACACACAAACATTCAGCAACACTGAACACCTTTTTTTTGTTTAAAAAAAAATAATAAATAAAATAGGGGCTTTAAACACACACATATGGCAAAACTTCTATTCTACATGGTAAAATAAATAGCGTGTGACAAACACACTGATTCACATTTAGTAGGCTGCAGATTCTCTGAGAGGGGGAGCTGTCGGCCCGTCTCACATCTATCAAAGTAAGCTACTCTATAAGGAAAATAAGAAATAATAGCATCAGTTCAGACTGGCAGATGTAGACATATTGATGTTGCCACCTACAGGCTATGTAACAGTTGCAACACCTTGAGACAATGAATGTACGTAGGTACAATTCACGTAGGACGTTTTACTTATAACACGCTTGCCAAAACGAAACTAAATGAAACAAAAAAACCCAAATAGATGATAATAATGTGTGTGACGAACGTAACTCCGATCAAATGATTAAATCTAATTATTTTGATGGCTGTCAAAAATAATCTTGCTTTTGAAAATGATATAAAATTAATTTATTTTCCTTTGTAAACTTTTTTTTTTTCTACCAAAGCTTAACGTGACCCTATGTAACTTCATGAGCCTCTCTCTATATGTACCACTGCTACACTACATTGTAGATTCACCATTATGCAGTTACCACTCGTGGCTTAACTACATTAGGCGAAGACTAGCTTACATTTTTTTTTTTTTTTTTTCGTTTCGTTATAATAGGATGCTCATGTTATAATACAACATATTTTTGTCTTTATTATTACCGAACAAATGATTTTAACCGATTTATTATTACAAAAAACACGCTTCGTGTCATAACAACAACGGAAAAATATCTTTCTTTTCACGAGAACTGTTTTCTATTACGACAAGAAACCAAGCGAATTATTTTGCCACGGTGGCAGCACAAATGCTTCCACAGCTTCCTTCTCTCGACCAAAGTAACCGGGGGGGGGGGGGCGCGGAGGACACTTGATGACTCTCTGCACTCCGCAAATATGCTCCTGTTAACAAAACCCTTACCTTCTGTAGGTCAAACACACACTTAAACACACAAACAGTGTGATATAAAGGTAAAAAACTGCAGTCAAAACGGCAGCGATTATAACTTTCCCATAGATGCTGAACTAACTGTTTGTGCACGTTTGGACTGCTGGTCTGAAAACGCTGGCGCGGCTTCTCCTGGGTCACTTTAATTAAATCCATTTTATGCTCCAAGAAGGCCAAGTCTTTGTTGTCTCAGACATGACTCCACACTGTTGTGAAAGCTGAGCACTCAAGACATTTCTGGATTTTATTTATATATATTTTTTTAAAGAGATCACTGGCCCCGCTCAGTTTTATTGCCCGCAGGAGGGAGAAGAATATATGGAGGGAAACCCGAGCAGAGCCTACCATTAATATTTCACTGCGGGTGAAAAGGATTACGAAACTGAAAAATACTCTCAGCAGCTCCACAAGGAAGAGCAGCCGGCCGCCATCGGACAAGCCTTGGTTGCCTGGAAACTGCTATTGAATATCGTTCGTAGAAATATCATTTTTTAAAGGAATTCAAAAGGGATTAAAGACCATGCCTCTGAGACACGGAGGGAGACAGCTCTTTGATGAAATGATCGATACAGCCTCAAGCTCCTTCAGCTTTGACACTTGTATTTCTTTCTGGCCTTTGTGGAGAACTCGTTGGCGGAAAATCTGTATCAGCATATAAAATTATTTCCCACTGAATCTAATTGTTCGGAGTGACTCCAGAAGGATAAAAAAAAAGAAAGAAAAGAAAACAGTGGCAATAAACTGCGCTTGAAGACCAAACATTGGGATTATTACGGCAATACACAGCAATATTAAAGCTAATATTGCTGTGTTGCAGTCAGCTGCTGTGTGGAGAGTTATTTCCAGCGCTCCTGGACAGCAGCTGCTGGTTAGTTGCTCCGTCTTGCTTCACACAGTGAGTTGTGGTGTCAGCACAAATTGTTCTCGTGCCACAAATGTGCAATCATTGGTTCCTCCATGGCTCATCGGACTGTGGTAAATACTGAGGAGGCTCCTGACACCATCACCATACTGCTGGGTGTCCTCCTCCCTCTGCCTTTCTCTTGAATTACCATTGCTCCTGTCACTTTCTGCTGACTGGACTTTTTTACTTATACACCAACACATTTGACTGAGTCAGTCCTGGGGGAAGAGATAATCTGGTTACACCTGAAGGAGCACATTTGAACTGTGAACAGCTTCAGTAGAAATGTTAACTAGAATTACCGCCTTGTGGTTGTATGCCGCTGCCAACCAGTCAAGTTGCAGTTCACATCCGTGCGTGTCCAAAATGTCGTCCCTTCATCATTGTATTCTATTTGACATTAGTGTGAAATTGACATAATTAACATATTAATTATTGAGTTATGGCCACACACGTGTTGTATGAGGTCACAGTGACTTTTGACCACCAAATTCTAATCAGCTCATGCTCGAGTCCAAGTGGACGCTTTTGGCTGATTTGAAGAAATTTCTCCTCAGGCGTTCTTGAGAAATCTTGTTCACGAGAATGGACACGGACAACCCAATAACAAAATGCCTACGGCCATGGCTGTCACAGAGGCGTAATAGAACACAATTGTATCACTGGTTTGAGTCTAATTCATGAATTCATGAACAGGGTTTTCCTAATCTTGTTACGTCAGTGAGCTACTGTACTAGCTAACGCTGATAGCTTCATGCTCAATGTCTAGACTTTACCCCTTTCACAGATTGAACCACCGTTTTTATTGATACTTTTTGTTCACGTGTGAAGTCATGTAAACTGCGTGTGTAAAGCCCATGTTTTACACACGCAGGGTTAGCCCACTAGCTACACTGGTCTTCACAGTCTCATTTTTATATAACAATGTCCTCAGCTGAGGGCACGCGCTGAGGATGCCTGCATGAAAGCCTGGAACAGAGCACAGAGATGGAGATGCTGATCCTTGCAGTCAACTGTTTCCAGCTCTCCAGAAGAGCCCTGCAGGGGAGTTTGGGAGGGGTGGATGGGGGGGGGTAGCAAGGGAGAGAAAATCTAATCTCTCCATCGGCGGGGACGTGGGCGGAGGGAAGGCAAGCTGCGCTGTGACGTACATGGGCCATTGACTATGGCTGCTGCTGCAGCATTTCACCAACGAGGACTATATTTAGAAACAGAGGGTTCCCTTCTGCTGTCCTGGGCCAGCCCACTGCTCTGCATTCTGCTGCAGAGTGCTGCGCTATAGTACTGCAAATCAATGCCTTGTGCTCTTCAATATTATATCAGTGGACTTGTTGCATAACAGCCGCTGCACAATGATGTTTACATGTTCTGACCGTGTAAACCAAGTCGGTTCGCGGTCTTTTAAAACCACAAATGTGTGACATATTCGAATCCATCCAAGTGCGAACATAGCTTACTAAATGTATTACTCGCATGTGATGATTTAAAATGATTATTCTTTTACAAGGTTCAAGCCACTGTCTTGTTGTACCTTTGTGTTCAAAGTACTTCAGACAATCCAAAGAATGTCACTACAGAGCAGCAATGCAGAAATGTAAACTCAGTGAGGCTTCTGCATATCATGATAATGGCTCTTGCACAGCAATGCGAACTTGTTCAATGACCTGATTTCGAGATTCCAAGAAAAAGGTGAACAGTGGGCTTCATGCAAGTCCTGGTTTCCATCCAAATGGATCGCAACTTTTAACCGAATTTCAAGAAAATCGGCTAAAGTAAATTTAATTTAAATTTAATTAATTCTTGTTTCCATCCACTAATGTCATGCGATTATTATTATTATTATTATTACAGTAGGTGGCACAGAAGAAGAGATGACGTAATTAGTTGGTCCATAAATGGTGAAAAACAGTGTCGGAAAACTCAAAGGAAATGTGACGTTGCCGTTTGTTTCACGTGTTAGTCGTGTCTTCAGCGGAGCAGAAGCTTCAGTGCGTGTCATCATTTATTCATTAAATCTGTTTCCATTGCACTTTGTCACATTTGGCTTTCATCGATACACCAACTGTTCCCACTTCACTGAAGCGTAAAACCTTTTCTGCGATACTTCTAGATTTTTTTTATTTCCTCTCAGGGATTTCTTTTTTTTTTTTTTTACACTCAAAGTGAAAATGGCCATGAGGACAGGTGGATGGAAAATGACCTTTTTTCATGTCTTTCTTTTCACTATTTTTCCACCCATTATACTGTCTCATGAAAAGGAATAAAGTGCCTATGTATAACAACGTTCACTTTTTCTTAAGTACCTTTTGCAAGAAAGATGTCCAGCAGAAGAAACTATTGCCATCAGACGCCATTAAAATAAAAGTTATAATCTACGAAACAAAAAATCATTTTAAAGCAACTCAATCCACTTTTAACGGACAGCTAGACACATTTGTTTTGTTCTGTGCTTAACAGAGAGCCACAAGTCTCTGCTTCATGAAATTAAGGCATCGTTTTGTGTAATTTTTTCATTTTCATTCTGTCCCCCTGATGCTGCACGGGGTAACTCGGATGAGTTTCTTGGCATCGTGTCTCCTGGCGCGGCTGCTGCTGCTCTGCGCAGGAATCAAGTTGAAGGATTGTTCTCGGCCTGTGATGAAGGCTGTTCTGCTCCTGATGTTGTACAAACGAGGCCCTTCGCAGCACTCGAACACTGCCACGGAGGCTTCGGGCGGGACACAGACACAGTTCTGTTCCATTCAGCATGTGGTGCCATCTCCCCGAACAATGGCATGCCTCAGCTGTCCACAGTCAGACGACTCTGGTCGAGCAGCCAGTCCTGTCGTCAGTCACAGACTGAGTGGAGTGCTGCAGTGCCTGAGGGAACCAGGCTGCAGGCTGCAGACACAGCGTCTGGCACCAGGACCTGGTGACGTCATGAGACACTTGTTGCGCTTCTTCAACTTCAACCAAAATTCCGCTGTGTCTACGAGCCTTTCCGTCACGTAACGTCTGATGCAAGCCGAATCTGTTTCCCCGCAGCTTTAAAAAAGGGATACTTCAACCAACTCTGTGTGCAGATGAGGGGGATGCAGCGGGGCTCCGTTCGTTGCACACACTGCGATGACAGAGAGCTGGTCGAAAATGAGCAAAATATCCATTTAACAAATCCCAATAGAAGACAAAAACCAACATTGTGTGGATCCGTATATAAACACTTTTTGACTTTCCCAGCACGTTTCATTCCACGGGGTAAATCGGGTGAGTTTTAGGCTCAGTAATTTACTGAAACAGCTGAGCAGTGTATCTTTTAGCACATTTTTGGGGACTATTTTCAGCAGTTGATTCATACACATTTGGTGTTCTGCCGAGTATTTGCAGGAGCAGGATGGTGTATGTGGGATTGAGTGAAAATAAACTACAGTGTGGCTCATTGGTGGGTTTTTAAATCGTTTTTTTGGACATTACTGCAGGATTAAGATGCATCAGGCTTCAAGACACACACACAATTTTTTGTGCATATCCACGATTAGTTTTGACTTTTTCTGGGATTCACCAATGTTTTCTTATTTCTGCTCTTCTCTTAGGTGAAAGAAAATGTTACGAGTGGTAGAGAGCGTTCTAACCAAGATAAGAAAAAACTTTTACAATTATAATGATTGGATGTTCATGGGATAAAGAAATACCATTGGTCCATTGATCCCAGTTAAGACTATAAAAACCATTGGAGGAAGATGTTGCGTGCGTTCGGCTTCTAAACGTCTTACATACTGCTCTCAGATGCTTTTTGATTTTCCTGCATCACCCGTACTGAAGTTTATTCATCAGTACCTCGATTTCACTACCGCTGAAAAGTTCTTCTTCTTAAAGCCTCTTTTAGGTGGCATCTCTCCAATTCCTGCGCCTGTGCCAGAGTATTTGCACACGGAACAACACCTGTCCTTAAGTCGTGTTTAGGGGGCGTTACCTATGTTAATAATAAACAATCAGCCAATTTATGATCAAGAGGAAGTCATCATTCAGCACAGCTGGGAAGAGCAGAGGTGGTTGGTTAAGAACGTTTGGAGCATCTCGAGCTGACTTCTCTTATTTTTTTTTCTCACAACACAGAATTGAGAGAAAAATATAAAGAGACATTTCAGAGAATGTTGCTGCATGAGGCCCGACGATTGTTGCCTTTGGATTTTACTTTGTTAACAATGAGGAAAAAACATCAGATGGTGTGCGTTTATCTCAATAACGAATGTCATACATTTCTAACTCTCTCACTACTGAAGTGCAGTTGGGCATGGATGCTCCAGTCAGAGAAGTAATGACTGCAGTAAAGTAACACACCGAGTAAACTGTGTGACCAGCAGGGAACCGAGCCGCTGCTGCGACCTCTGTCCCTAAGCAGCGCCGCGTCCATTACATCCCACTGTCACACTCGTGAAACATAATCGATCACCTCCTGTTTTTTTATTATGTAAGAGTAATGAGGCCTTTACATAAGCGCTTTGTACTGTTCGGGATGTAGCTTTGTCCACACTACAGGACATGGTATCTACACACGTGATCTAGTTCATGCCGCATAATGCCTTTTTCTCCTACCTGCTGGAATCGTTGCACGTGCACATGGAGAAGCTCACGTAGGACATGGCGTGTTTGGAGCGGCGTTGGTTTATGATAACGTCACGTACGTCAGACACATAGCTACTCTTGACTCTCCGCATTGACATGCAGCTGTGAAATGCCTTTGGGTGAGGGGCGGAGGAATGAGGCACGGCGGGATGCCAGGCCCACAGAAGCTTATGGGCAGTATTATTATTTATTTACTATTATGCCTTACTTATCGCACAGTTAGGTTACAAAGCGGGCAGCAAAAAAGGCTGAGCTGTAAAATAATTAGGCCTCATCAAAACCCTCACAGTGTGGTCGGACGGGAAGGGGAAGCAGCTCCCTTCCTCGCTGAGCTCAAAGTCTTCATCTCTCTAATTAGCCGCTTTGACCTGTGATGGTACTGGTTATGTGATGAAGCCACACCCAGGGCACACAGCGGTCCAATCTGCCCGCAGTTCATTGACTGAATGGTGACCTTTATGCAGCACAAATTATGTAATGGCTATTTCCTTTCAATAACTATTTTCCACAGGACTATTATTCCGTCAATGTAGCAGTTGTTACTTTTGCTAGCAAACAAATATTGGTCAGATTGTGGTTCAAAAACGATATACTGTTTAAATCCAGAAGTTTAGCTTCCCTAAAGCTAAAGCTCATCCTCTCGTGCTGAACACAAGAAACAAGTAAAGGCAACAAAAAACAAATCGTCAGTGTAGAGATGATTGTTTCACAGCCTGGGGTGTGCCACTGGAATATCCACAGTTTTATAGTGTTTAATTATGATAAATCAATTGATAAACCACATTTCAATGATACACTAAAAATCCAAGTTAAAAGGTATGACATGTAACATTTCTAACATATAAATGTCTGAAAATGACTAGAACTATGTTATATTTTTTGTTATGTTGTGTACTGACATTATCACAATGTTCAAACCTTGAAAGAAATCTGCAATTTTAATTTCATCAATTTTTTCATTTCGTCTCCTGTAATGCCGTTGTATCCCCTTTGAGCATGTGTCAGCGTTGTTGTTATCTGTCATCAATTGACTTTAAATCCATTTTAAGCCACATTTTTATGGTAAAAACCTCCTGAATGACGAACAATGAAGGGAGAAGCTGACTGCAATGACGACAGTGGTAAACACAACAACTCCCATGATCCCACACTACTTCACGACGTCACCAAATTGGTATTGTTTTGATTGACAGACCCCAAAATAATGACAAATGACATTTTGCATTAATAATTTCCTAGTTGTCTAAATGATGACTTAAAATGTAAGCAACTTTTTTTGTGGTGAACTGAAGAATCAGTGAACAATTTATGAATGTAAATCTTTACAACTTCTTATATCTTGAATATACTTTACATGTGGTGCAAAGTGACTAGCTGCATTAACTGTACTGTAGTGCGGCACTGGAGTACAGTTTTGAGGTACTTGTACCTCGTAATGTACCTCTTGTACATTTTCTGCTACTTTATACGTCTCAATACCTGTACATTTTACTCCACTAAAACTCTACAGCCAATCTTAATTCAGTTTGAGAGTAAAATAAATATGTGTGAGCATGAATGAAGGAATCCATGTGTGATGTTATGTCACTTTCTGGAGCTTCCACATGGGTGATGAAAGACAAACTGACTAATGCTTGTTTTATAATTAAAGCATTTCTCAGCGACACCTCTTCAGCACCCACTGTGGCACTCTCCGGAGAAAAATCCCATGAGTATCCACGACTAAGTCTCTTATTTATTGTCAATGGGTGCATTGGGTTTCTCAGGCAGACTATTGTCAACATCAGCACATCGTCTTCCCTTGATGCCCCCTGAGTGACGACATTTGGGGTAAAATCAGTAATTTCAGTCTGGTCCTGAGCAGAGGACATGCGCCTGAAAATGGGTGGAGATTCAGTAATGTCCAAAAAATCTAAAACATTTTATATGAAAAATGTAATGAGTGTGCCGTGTGACGAAGCACTGAGTATGTTCTGTATGCAATACTTTATCAAGCTTGAGTATTCTTCATGTCCTATTAGGAATATTAAAACACGCTGCAGGCAATAAACACACTGGTGCTGAAAGAAGAGATGTTATACCCTTGCCAGAAGGTAAGAAAAACAAAACAAACAAAAAAAGGCAAAAGGGAGGAAATTTGCTGCCATTGTATCCATCTCTCATCTGAGCATTTCATGGATTCCTCTTCAAACTCAGGGGAAGATAACATCCTGAAGCAGACATGGCTGCACCTGATGTTCCTCCAAGAGCACAGATTAGATGAGATCACATGCCACTAAATGCGCGCGCGCGCGCACGCGCACACACACACACACACACACACACACA
>CALSBV010011423.1:402435-406930 GCA_943590825.1 Bovichtus diacanthus | reverse complement strand
ACACACACACACACACACACACACACACACACACACACACACACACACAAAATTGCATTTATCCAACATTGTTCTGACAGTGAAAAGTTATGCGTGCATGTGTGTCAGTTTCCCAGTTTCCGTGTCGGACAAATGTCAGAAGTTTGGTGCGTGTGTGTGCGTGCGTGTGTGTGCGTGCGTGTGTAAATGTGGTCGTTTTAATGATCCCTGTATGTCAGGTCAGCATAATCTTTAAAATAAGCCAATAAACTTAAATCATAATGTTGCTAAATGTTGTGTTTTGAGGCTGAGGCACTGAAGGAGAGGGTAAGAAGAGAGTGGAGTTGTACATTACTTCATGAGGTGGTGAGAAACTTTATTGCTTTATTGCTGTGTGAGTTTGTCGCCTTCTTTATCAATAGTTTATAAATGTAGATGTTGGTCATTTTGGGTCCTGGGGAGGCACAAAATGTCTCGTTTTTTTGGGTCTCGGGCTGAAAATGTTTAGGGAAGTCTTGCCTGTACTGCGATTTAGGTGCGTGCGTGATCTTTACCCTGCATCCGTATAATACAATGGATCGCAACACGGAATACACGGAATGTGGAGATTCTTGCGAACGATGTTGTGTTTACACCGTGTTTACTTGTCATAATTGTAGGGGGAGTATTGAAGGACACATGGCTTGAAGTACAGACTCCAGAAACCTTATACGAGTACAGACCTGCCAAATTCACCCCGTCCTCACATTGAAACCATTGTGACCATTCGGGGTTTGGTGATTGGAAGAATATGTCCGCTAAGTAGAACACGTGTGAGACTATTTCCTTTCTTGGCCTTTTTTGTGAATTAATTTTTGTTTATTTACTACACCAAAAATGCTATGAGAGCTTATGGACCTCAAACAGCTGATCTCCCAGCTGAAACTATGCACAAACATGCGCCAATACACCGTTGATCTCCGGTTGTTGGGCTGACGGGGGCCAACCCTCGCACCACTGTGCCTATACGGACACCAGAAACCAAAACGTAGAGTGCTCTAGAAACCCGCGCTGCTACCACAAGAGCTAACCTCACAATCGTCTCCTCGTATCGGTCTTTGCCACTGAACGCTGAATAAATTGGTGCGTATACTGAGTTTAGGTGGGTTTACACTCTGCACATCAAAATACATTTCAAGTGGTGGAAGGGAAATACGTGTAGACAGCGGTGATGTTGAGCGATGACACAGACGTACATGGGGCGGAGGAGGAGGGGGGTGTGTGTGTGATGGGGGTCTGATCTGCGACTCACTTGGCCAGTTTCAGCTCAATCTGCTGGCGAATTTCCTGGCGCTCCTGGTCGCTGCGGACGGGGAAGATGTTGCGGTCCTCCAGTTCCTGCTGGCTGGGTCGGTTCCGAAGCTTCACAGCCAACAGCTCCTTCCTCACCCTGCGCGGGAGCGTCCCTGTTGTTGTCCAGCACAAATTAAGGTCAATAGCGACACAGTGGCGCTCCGGCTAAACCCGCTGAACTAATCACCACACAGTGGTCTTTTTGTAGTTTCTCATAAGACCTGAGAAAAACCTAACACCGTATTAATCAAACACATGTCTACAGACTTATACAGGATGTTAAAGTATGCAATTCTATACTTCTATAATGCGTCTCATGCTTTTTTTATATAAAAGTATAAAAATGTTCACCCCTTAGACCTTTTTATGTTTTTTTTTTTTTTTTTAACAACTTCGAATGCTGGATGAATTCAACAACTTGCTGCATTTTAATAAAAAGTCTTGTTTGCTGATACTTTCAGTTCCAAAAAGTGTAAACATATTAGACACTACAGGTGAATAGGTCAAACATTTTGACTAAAAGATATGAAACTTCCCCAGCTGATTAGTGACATTAAGACAATTACTTTTTGTATTACAAGTTTTCTGAAATGTTATGTTTAAATATGCAGATGAGGCGTTATCTTATGTGCTAATGTGCGTACATTTCCAGAACAGAAATGTGAACGTTGGATAAAGCCAGGTTCATTATTCTTGTTTCATGTTGTTGACATATTAGAGTCAAAGGTTTTTACAGAGGGGACTTTGGATATTAAATCCAGGTAAATAAAATGTTATACAAATCAGCCTATGAATGATTTATGAACATACCCCTCAGTAAAAAGCTTCAGAATATATGATAGTAAAGAAACTATAGAG
Source organism: Bovichtus diacanthus (assembly GCA_943590825.1). Classification (NCBI taxonomy): domain Eukaryota; kingdom Metazoa; phylum Chordata; class Actinopteri; order Perciformes; family Bovichtidae; genus Bovichtus; species Bovichtus diacanthus. Next base: position 404,761 of record CALSBV010011423.1, on the reverse strand, counting down.
TTTGGTGAATGTAAGTGCTGCTGAAGTGGAGACTTCTGGCGCTTATCAGTGAAACCTATGTATTTATGTAATCATAAACTAATTAGACTGCTGAAATAAGACTGAAAAAAAAAAAATGGCCTTTAAATATATGTATTGAATTGGGTAACAATATTTAATGAATATATATCACCATAAAACTTCCCCAGCTGATTACTTACATTAGGAAAAAAAAATGTTGTATAACAAGTTTTTTTAAATGTTATGTTTAAATATGCAAATGAGGCGTTATCTAAAAATAAGTTTGGGTGAATTTCGGAGAAATCTAACAAACACAAATAGACAAAGCTAGTAAAGTAAACACCTAAATGTGTATTTTGGACGTTTTCTCCACTAGTCCTAAATAAGACACGTTATGGAAGCAAAAAATAAAAAAAAAAATTGTTTTTTTTTTTGCCTGTGCCTTGCCTTCAGTCCTTTACATTCATAAGACATTTATTAATTTTCTAAATCTACCCCCTTTTGTTCTGCTGAAATTTCCTCCGCTACACATTTCCATCTCTGTCTCTGCAGTCATCAGACATTTGCGTCAAGTCGCCCTCGTGCTGGCGGCGGGCATGTCTGTCGCCTCCATCATAATTCCAGTCTATTGTTTAGATTTTTTGTTCTCCATGGTCACGAACATGTGAACCGCAGGCGGCTGTGCACCGACGACCCACACCAAACGGCTAAGAATTAGGCCAGCAGAGCAGATGCTGACAGGCCCCTCGGAAACTTAACACAAGTAAGTCTGCTGCTATTCATCATCGCTGTAAATCTCCCTGTCACGCTCTCACTGTGAACAAACTTCAGCAGCTTCATTATCCACCGACAGGCTGCACAGACATTGTTGACTTTTTTTTTTTGTTTTTTTACACTAAGCAGCAGATAATGGGAAAACATAGCGGAACCTACCAGAGATGACGGACTCGTTCCAGCTGTCCGGGTCGTTCAAGTATTCGTCCAGACGCCAGTTCTCTTTGTTCTCGTCGGACTCCTTCTTGCTCTCCGGCTCCCTGGCAGGCTCCCTCTCTGTGCTGGACGTGCGGGACAGACGGCCATCCAACCGGCGTTTGAGAGACGAGCGTGACTCCTTCGTCTGGAAACTGAGCTCACGCATCACAAGAACGAGCCCATCAGTTACAGCTTTATTATACCGGGACCGCTTAGAATTCTCAGTTCTGGTTAGCAGGTGTGGATTCACTTCAAGTAATCAGACACTATGACCAGGCACCTCCACAAAGAATCGTGCAGAAGCACCACTTTAAATCTTGTGTTTACCAAACATGTGCTCATCAGTTTCTTGGAAATAAGTCATTCAGCATGAAAAAAAAGCAATAAAAAAATATATATATATTCTGTGAACAGGGCCTTTTAACAGTCCAACAGGGATACAACTTGTTGTTTTTTATATGTCATAGATCTCATGTGATAACATCTACAACATAATATTAATATTTCCAGTACAATGGATTAGAAATGCTGCACATCTGCAAACTCTGACCTGTCCTGCCTGTGCTTGGTGGCCAGCGCACGGTGCAGTTCCTCAATGATGCAGCTAGGGGGCAGCTGCGAGTGCAGCGCCCCGAGGTGGGGGGACCCGGTAGGTGTGGAGATCCTGCCTCTCAACAGGGAGCCATGAGGGTCTTTGGGAAGTGTGAAGTTCCTGGGTAAGGTGGCTGGGGACTTCTTCACTGGCACTAAAGGGGCACCTGGGAAGGAAAGTGGTGAGTGAGACACTGCTGCAGACCAGTGAGCGTTTTTACATCAGGGTCCTCCTGGTGAACTCACAGTCGAGGCTTCCCATTCTGGTGAGCAGCTTGACTGGTAGCTTGGGTGGAGGAGATATTCTGGCTCGTACGGGCGGGGCCGCCGGCACCTCCTGTTTCCCTTCCACAGCCTCCACCTTCCCCACCTTCCCCACCGGCTGCTCGTCACTGGGGTCGCTCAGCGACGTGCTTTCATCTTCTCCATCTTCACTCTGACTTGGATCTCCCACTGTCTTTGAATCTTCAGTCACATCTTGTACTGAAATGAAACATCAGCAATGGTTTGTTTAGGAAGTCTCTGTCTCCACCTAGTGGACAATCGCACACATGGCAAACTAAACCACCAATACAGCTGCACCATGGGAGATTTGAATCAATTTTACCATTTTAAAAATCAACCACAACCCCCCGTTTTATTACTAATAATCAATCTTTTTATCATCTTGAAGCACTCACTGTAACAACAGTAAAGAACAATATTCTATTTTGATTTACAACAACCAAAACTAGAAAAATACAAATTAAATAACATTAAATGT
>CALSBV010011423.1:334935-397435 GCA_943590825.1 Bovichtus diacanthus | reverse complement strand
ATGCATAATGTAAAGTCAGGGAGCCACTGTATTTTTAATTTACAAGTTATGCTGAAATATTGATTCAGGTGTTAGGGTTCTGAGTGAACATTAACATGTTTTTTTTCTGCAAATGCAGGGGGGAGGAGGGGGTCCATCTTTTCAAGCAGGAGGAAGAAAATGCACTGTCAAAGTCAGTGTAGCATACTGAAAGCTTAAAGCTGCTGCTGCTGATACAGAGCCAGCCCTCTGAGGAGGCCAGACGCAGAGCACCTGGAAATGTGTCACATTTTACAACCTGTTGTCACGAGTTTAATGCTCCCGTGAGTGTTTTTCTTCTTTTTGTTTTTTTTTGTGGAACCAAAATCAGTTGATGTCACTGGGAAGAAGTCATGTTGTAAAGGGAATCACACAAGAGTTATCGTAGTTATATCACCACTTAAAAAAAAAATAAAAAAATAAAAATAAAAGGAAATGTCATGCTTCGCTACGCTGCTAAACGCACACACGAGCGCCTGTCGGGATATCACGTCGCTGTCACAGCAGGAACTCGCACTACTTTGTATCATTTGCTCATCAAGTCGAACGATAGAAGTCCCAGCAGACGCATCACATGGACGTCATTATGTTTGAGGGTGAATAGGTGGAATGCTCCGCCACAAAAGCGACATGACATCCGTGTAATATTGAGCCGAATAACAGATACATGCATACATACATATCATACGATACACAGCGATCCAGTCCTCCTGCGGCGCTCGGTGTTCACATCATATTCTTCGAATAGAGCCGACGGGCTGCGGAGACTGATGGTTTTGCAGCCTTGGCGGTGTATTTTAGGAAAATAAACAGACGAATGAAAAAGACGTAATGTAGCAGCACCACGTTCAAAAAAAAAAAAAAAAGGAAAAATGCTAGTTTAACGGAGACGGGAGCAGTCGGCGTGAGAGGAAACAAAGTGTGAGCGGCCGCGCCGGGTCACATCTGCGGCTAGCTGCTCCTGTTGATGTGCCATGTGGACCCCGCCCCTCTGGCCGGGAGGAGGAGGGCAACTAAACTGGCACACACTCATCCCCGACTGCAAAACATACTATTACGGTAGCTTCCAGTCCAGTAGGTTACAAAACACACACACACAAACACACACACACACAGAGCTACTACTACTTAGATAAGAAAGTCATTTTGATATAGCCTACTTAAAAACATATCTCTACGTATATTAGCACATGTGGATGTATTCTTCACAGTATGGGACATAATACTGTACTAGATGAAAATAAAATAATGTCAGAAATGTGTGGAAGGAAGAACATTTTGAAATAAATATTTGCATAGAGTAGGACATTCAGATTGTTTGGCCTCTTTAAGCACTTGTTCACACACTGTACCTGTCAAAGATTGAACTAGGCACTGGCACATATGGGTTGGAAAATAATCATTATAGACAGATACATTATCTGGGCCAATATAAGCTCATTGCAAATTGATCAGCATCAGCATTTGTTAGGCTCCACAGTTTGTCTACCAGAGAGCGCCGACAACTTAAAAAGTTCAAAATGTTCAACTCTGAAACATTCCACTCAGATTTCATGTCATCCTCATCAGGAAAGTTTTGTTATCTTTTGGGGATTATGCAAAAAAAAAAGAAAAAAAAACCCAGTATCAGTCGTACTGTAAATAAGCGCGGTGACTTGCCTCTCAAAACAGAACCTAATAATGTTTTAATTCACAGCTATAACAAGACTCTACGTCCGTACTTGAGCTAAATGCTTAAGTCAGCAAGCTAACATGCTAACAATGACAACGCTAACACGCTGGTGTTTAGCCGGTATAATGTGCACCATGTTCACCACCTTAGTTTAGAGTGTTAGCATGCTTACATTTGCTAAGTGGCACTAAACACAAAGTGCAGCTGAGGCTGATGGGAATGTCATTAGTTTTATTTCATTAGGTATTTGGACATAAACCAAAGTATTGGAAATGGTTAAAATTTGACTGATGATGGCGCTGGGGACCACCAAAGTTATTACAATTCATCCTAGGTATTAATTATTCAGACATCACGCGGGGTGTAAACAAAGCCTTTGTAGTTTCAGATCAATTTTCTCGACGGCCACTCATACACACAGCAGGAAGGGCTCAGCTACATCAGAGATGATAAAAGTCAACGGCTGAATTTCTCCTCAGGGACACATAGGCATGAATGTAAACAACGGTGCAGGATACTCACTCAACATTAATCTCATTCAATATTTACAAGACTTCCTCTTATATGGCCGAAGATGGAGGGCCTGCAAAAAGGGTGTGCACACAAATTGTGATCACTTAATAAAAAACTGACACATGACCTCAAGCTTGCTAACTTGAGCATAAAGTAATCTGAAGTGACCACAGCAATGCATGTCAACATTTGCATTTGTATGCAAATTAAATCATGTGGCCGCAATGCCAGCAGTGGGTACAGCCATCTTGGAATAATATTACCAAATCGACAACATTGCGGGAATGCATTGTATTGTGGGGGTTTTAGCAAGCAGCAACCTCATGGTCTGAAAAGTAAAGCCAATGCGGAAGTGCTTTAAACCACCATTCATTCTAATGCCCAGCAAGACTGCAAAAAGAACTCTGGTTCTATAGAAGTCTATGAGAAAAATTACCCTATTTCTCACTTGATTTATTACCTCAATAAACATTTTCCTAATGCGTTTATGGTCTTAATATCACTAGTTTCAAGTCTTCTTCGATACAGCATGACGTTCATTTTGTAAATTATGGTCCCATTTAGAGTAAAATAGACGATAGAGCAGGGTATGCTTTAGAGCGGGATTGAGCGGTCGCTACCACGGTGTAGTCCGTTCTGGGACTTTTCCATGTTTTCGTCTTAGAACTTTTACAGTGTGTTTTCAGTTCATGAAAGTTAATTGTAACATTTGGTCACCTAAAAGTGTCTTGTCCAGCGTTTGTTGTACTTTGCTCCACCCTCTCTTTCAGTTTAATTTAGTGTACAGGCAGCATATAGGGAGGGGTTTTCGGACACATTTAGCAAACAAGCTAACTAGCTTATGGGCAGTTGTGTGTAGTTTTGTATGGACAATTTGAAATGAGATAGTAAAACAAAGGCACAATTCTGTTCTAAAAAGAATGACACTTTTGGAAATGATTGATCACTCAGGCTGCGGAAGCTTTTTATAAGCTTCAGCTGAGCTGTCATTTTAGAATGATGACTGTTGTAATGAGTTTGTCCCCACTAACATTAGATCTGCATTAGGGAGGGATCTCTTCAGGACCAGTTTGGACAGGAGGAACAATAACTGCGGCCAATCACGCTTTCAGTGTACATACATGGACATGTAAGTGTTACGATAGACTGGGGGGTGGGGGGTGATTAAGTGTAGTGCAGTCACAAGGGAGACCGCGGAAAAATGGAGAAACATTCTCTACATCAGCAGTATAACAGCTAAAACCTGCATTTATGGAGTGTCCATTTGTGGAAAAACTTGCACCAAAGCACTTTACAATTGATTGCAAACCTCAACCGCAAAGTGGTCACACGCTCAGTGATGGCTGAGAGAGCCTTCTTCTTTCTTAGATTAGCCACAAAGTAACTGAATCTGAGGGCAGTTATTGATAGCTTGACATAATGTTCAGATTTGACAAAAAAAAACAATTATAAACTAGAAGGGCACTCGGAGAGCGCAGACCTCCGCCAGGCCCTTTCCAAGTGAAAATGATCAAACATTCAGTTTTGAATGCCTTTGCAGATGGGTCATTAATATTAGACGTATAATAACTCTGCAATGGTGGATCAAATTGCAGACGTATGCATTAAATAAAAGAGAGATGTGATACCGCAAATGTCCAAACAGCTTATGTCAAACCTATCAAAACCCAAAGAAAGCACGTTCTGAGATACTGAGCATCTAAAATTGGAAATATCAGCTGATGCTCACATTTTTATGGTTACGCTTAGCAACCAAACTTATTTTTGAAAGAATGACCCCATAATGAATCGAATATGTGAAGTAGGGTTGGGCGATTGGACGAATATATCAGCAATCTGCGATTGTCTCAGACTAAGTACATCATCAGTTGGTTTTTTTAGGATGATTTCTTTCCTCTTATTTTGCCTGCTCAGACAGCGGAGAAAAACAGCGTGCAGTCATTTGGTGAATTGAGGGTGTATTTTGACCAAACCACAGTTGGTGATTGTTGGTACACACACACACCTGCGTGAGTATTTCGGCAATCGCTGGTTGTAAACCTCACATAAACACACACCATTTTCACTTTTCTATTTAGTTCTTCCTGCTTGCAAGACATTTCTTCTGTTCCATCATCGCCAAATTATCCAATTGTTCGTTCACATCTGCATTCACTTACTTGCTTGTCATTCCTGTTTGTTTGCCTTCTGCTGCCTCATCATATTGGGATCCATGTTGCTTTACTGTCTGTGACGTCACATTAATCCTCCCTCCTCTTTTGTTTGGCACACAACGCCCGAATAAACCTAAACTAAATATACTCATACTATAAAGTGTTTATGGAGTTGTTGAAGGTCATCACACTAGAATTATATATAATGCTTGATTCACCTCCAGCACCATCTATCACCATGAGTTATACAATAAATATAGGAATGTGACAGGAGCTCACAAACAATCTGAGATGTTACTCTGGGGTGGTGGTGGTCACCAGAAGGTTGTGAGTTCAACACCGGGGCTGCGCACCATTGTGCACCTGAGCAAGGCAGTGATTCTCCCTCCAGGGGGACAGTCCCTGTAGTTAGTTCACTGTAAACTCGGGATAAGAGTGTCTGCTAAATGACAGATGCAGATGTGTGTTTCTGCTGTGCGATGGCCTTTTCCTCATCATGATCGTTGCTGTTACATACGTTGGCTACCACTCTACATGCTACCTCTGTTAAGGAACCAATGTGTGTGACACAGAAAATATTACATCATCAAATACAGTAATGAGTTGAACGTCAAAAGCAGTCAAAGATATTTATTGACAAGATGTCAAATCATTGAAATATGTACTCCAAGACACAACAGCCCAATGGTAACTAGCTACATTGACATGATCATTTAAGATAGGATCCCAGGACTACAGCAGGGATTGCATTGTGCCAGTTAAAACAACTGAAATGTTACGTTCATAAAACCCTGCTGCTCCTCCAGTACTGTTCCCCTTTAAATCTTCTGAATCATTTATCAGGTACAGACACAGCCTCTGCATCCTACGAGCCAATGCAGTGTCACATTGACAGATTAGGGGACTGAAGCAGAGGGGAAGACACTGTGCACTGTAGTGTGTGTGAGGGATTCCTCTGGAGGGGATGGAGGCCAGGTTTCTCTGGTCGGACTTGGTGCTGCCTCGACATTGCAGGCGGGGACTTTGTCGACTTGATTTATCAATAAATTTTTTTTGGTTTATAGAATGTCAGAACCAACAGTCCAAAGCCCAAAGATATTCAGTTTACAATCGTATAAAACAGAGAAAGGCAGACAATCCTCACATTTGAAAGGCTAAAACCAGAAAACGTGTTTCCTGTTTGATAAATTACTAATCAACGATTCATTGATTATCATAATCAGTTTACCAGCAAGTACACAACAAAATCAGCTGTTTCTCTTTGCTTTTTTAAAATATATTTATTTTTGCTAATCTTTTTCATTCGCACACATAAAACTGCATCAAATCCAGATGATGAAAACATATAAAAAATGTGACAGGAGAGGTCAAGAAGGTCATGTTATTGTTTGTTTTCTAGGAGAAAAACAAACAATAACAAAAAAGAAAAGGAAGCTAAGCTAACACAAAAAAAAAAGAAATGACAAGAAAAACGAACAAACAATCCAATAAAAAGAAAGAAATACATGAAAAACAATACGGGCAGAAACAAGAAATAAAAAAAAATATATACTATATATATACATGTCAAGAAATAATTTGACACCATGGATGAAATGTGATGACAGTTCACTTTTTAAATGTTATAAGGATACCGAGCTCTTGGTAACCCTTACTTTCCACATCTTTACAAAACGGCACATGAGAGCATTTCTGCACAAGGCCCCTTTTCAGCAGCGCCTTCCAGAAAGGTTATATATGTGATATATTTCACTAACATACGATTAAGACCATTAGACACAAAAAAATAACTAAAATTCCCTCCAGGCGTTCCTGAGATGGAACATCTCGGGGAATGGTACGTACACACAACACAAAGACATAATCCCCCTGGCGCGAATGAATAAAAATGACATGGTTGTTTTTGGGAAAGGAACATAAGGTTACAAGTCTACAGACACCGCAGCATCTATTTGAGGCTGCATTTAGGCACAGGGGTGCTTTTAGCTTAATGTTAACATCATATATATGGTACAAAGTTTGCGATGTTCACTACCTTAGTTTAGGTTGTTGACCCATCTGTCCACCCCAACATCCATACGAGGTTTTTTGCAATTCCAGTTTTGTTCCAATTCAAATCTGGGGGGCAATTTGCAGAGGCACGTAGAGTAGTACAAATACTCAATATAGGCAACGACAAAAAAACACTGCTAAATGATAAGATGTACACATTATGATACTATACATAAACACAAAAATAAGATGTACACATTATGACAATACTGAGAATGATATGAGCAAGATCTTAGTGCAATAAAAGTATAACGCAGTAAACAAGTTCCTGACCATATAGAGTCATGAGGTAAACTATAACGTAGATTATATTTCAACAAACGACAAATGTTGTCTCATTTTACCGTCGACTGACTTATCCATGGATCTTCAACAGGGGGTCTTTTATGTTCCATAATGTTTTTTTAACGTCCCTGCTCCGTCTCTCTTTCAGCTAAGCAACCCCGTCACTAAACGATTTATCGACTAATTGTTGCAACAGTAGCGCGCTTAGCTAATGAAAAGGAAGCGTGTAACGGCTCCAGTCCTCACAGCAAGTGAGGCTGGATGGAAGAAAAGTAGAGAAAAGCAAAGATCTCTGTAGAAAAGATAGCTGGCCCATGTCTGGCCCGTGTTTGGGCTCCCTCCTAACAGCCATACATTTTAATTGCATGCTTTTCATGGGGTTAGCAAACCAGGACAGCAGTTTGGTGCTGATTAGTGGCTTTCTTTTTTACTTTTAGGGCTTCAAATCCAGCCACCAGTTTCGGCAGATTTCTGCAGCTGCTGCCCCCACCCCTCCTTCTCGTCCTTCTTTTAAACTGCTGAGAGATTCAAGTCTGTCAGCGATCATGCTCTCCGTTCCTACTCTGGGCTTAAGCATTTGCTTTAATTACATCTGCCAGAGAGAGCAAAGTATCTCTTTTTGAGAGAAAACTCTTGCGAAGCCGTTTCTATTCCCTATATGGGATTCAGTGGAGAGTTTGTAAAAACAAATGACTGAAAATAAGCTCAGTTTGGGGAGGGGGGGGGGGGGGGGGGGGTCTTCAGCCTTTATTCCTGCTTTTCCAGGACATCCAAGAAGTGATCCTATCACAGCTTTGTTTCCATTTGTCTGGCCCTTCCTATCCCCTTGTTGTGGGTTGAGGATGTCTAAAGGATCAGCTGGATGCTCCGCTGTGTTCTCGTGTGCCGCATATTGCTTTTACTCAGCTCTGAAAGGAATTAGGTCAGCACATGAAACATTCATAAAAGATACATTATGTGTAAATGGCTGACAGCTTATGTCAAGTAGTCCCCGGCATGCCTAGCCCAGTAACTGGGTAGATCTCTGCTTCTGCTTGCATATATTAAGCTGTGTTTCTTCCTCAAGAAAAAGCATATGATAGCATTGTGCACACCCATCCTCAGTACAAACATGGGATGTGCAGAGCAGCATCTATTTAGATCCATAAAGGCAGTGTTGCTCAAGTACAAATCATGGACATAGAGAGCACAATGGAACATAAAAGCGAAGGTCTGTTGGGGGGGGGGGGACAGCGAGTTGGCTGTGGATAACATGCAGAGCAGTAGACACAAGCCACTCATCTCTTTGGCCATGGCTTCACCACCACCACTTTGGAGAACTTGCACACACCAGAGCAGCGATTTTTAAGTCCTACTGTATGTGTGACACGCTTGTTGTTCAGAGATACCGGATTGTTTGGTAGTTGGGGGAGGGGAGGCTCTGAGTGTGTTTGTTTGTGTGTAGCGGGGGAGGGGGTAGTAGAGTTCACCATAAAGTCTGTACATGGAGACAAGAGATATGAATCTGTTCTCTGAAAGGGAATACCATGAGACAGAATTAGCACATTATTACACGTTTGATGCTAATTATGGCCGGATATATCATGCAGATGGCAAAAACTCCAGAGCTAAAACAAATGATGTCTGACAGCAACTGATTTTCAGGATGCATAGGGAGAGCTGTAGCCGACTGCCTTCATTTGTAAAGTTCCACTGTTTCGCAGGATTACAATTCCAAACACAAAATCATAACCAGTTCTTTATTTCAGTTTTTCAATGCGTGTTTTTTCAAAGGCCCCTGCAATCAAATCAAATTAAATTAGTGGTGGTGGTCTAGTGGTCTAGTAGTCAGGCTTTCATATATAACACCAGAAGGTCATGAGTTCAATATCAGGCTGTCACCATTGTGCTCCTGAGCAAGGCACTTAACCCTGAGTTGCTCCAGAGGACTGTCCCTGTAGTGAGTTCACTGTAAGGTCCTCTGGATATGAGCATCTGCTAAATGACCTGTAGTGTAGTGCAGTGCTCATTCGGGATGTGCTTGTGCTGCTGCTTCTTGGGTTTCGAAGTGAGTCTACACCTGCATCTCTCTGGCCTTCTCTTTTGTTAATTTCTGTTTCTTGATCATATGTTTGCCGAATTACAGGAGACGCTTGGACAGATTCAGAAAGAGATGGTGAACGTCATTTTATTGCTACGTTTGGTCGGTAATTAGAGCAGCAGTGTTATTTCCTTGTTGTTTAGAAGGGAGTTTTGCGGCGTCTGCCAGAAAGGCCGGGAGCATGGGAAAACACGCACGCACGCACGCACGCACGCACGCACACACACACACACATCCTCATTTCTATCACCTGTAACGTAATGGCATGGACAGTCTTTGCGGTGTGTTCAAATGCGACTTTTTGGCCAAGACTCAGAAACAGTCCTATCTGTCGCCACGAGTGATGTCTGTTTGGTGTGTCTGGGCCTTTAGCAGACGTGTCCGCGCTGTTGATGCGTGTCTGTAGCGCATACACTAACCAAAGTCCAGCCCGGGTTTCCACAGTTTTGAACAGAACCGCTGATCTATATAACTTCCCTCGGGGCACTGCACTCCCTCAGGTCCTCAGCAACACACACGGCAAGCGTGAAGTAAATCATTCCGAGGGTTGGCGAGATAATTGAAACTCAGACACACACACACACAGACACACACATATACATCTGTCCTGATAGTATGAATAAATATTCACGAGTTAATGAGCAACAAATACAAAAATATATATTTATCAAGAACTTAACCCTCAAAAGCTCATCTTATCTGCTCCATCATGACTGGATATGGATTGTTTAGGTTTGAGTGACACTGACCAAACAACCCACCAACAGCCATCAGATTCTGGTTGCGTTGCTAAATCCTGACAAATACACAAAACTCTCATGTGAAATAACTAAAACTGTTCTAACTTTTTTCAGTAAATAGAGTGTTCATGTAGGATCCCTTGTAGTGAGCAGCTGATCGAGAACTACGTTTTCAGGACCTTCATGTCCTGAGGTTTAAAAACTGAGACCCATTTTAATGGTCCCAGCTTTTAAAGCAGCTATAAACAATATCTTGATACTACCAATCGATCACATGTGTAATGTGTGAAAAGGTTGCTTATAGTGACAACCCAACAGGGAATGGTCACCCTACTCTTGAGTCCATCTCTTTTAGCATCTTTCACCCCGTTGTTTTCTTTTTTAACATCCGTTTTGGTTCACTCCGCCACCGTTATCAACCTACCACGACAGGCAGCTGTTTTCAGCGAAAAAAAGCTACAAATAAATAGAAAACTGTACATTATATTGTCACTTCACCTTTAAATACTTTTAATTACTTTGCATCTCTGTATATATATTTGTTCTCATTACACATATACATTTAGCAATACCTGTCTACCGCAAATATATATTGTTTTATTATTATTTTATAGATTATTTTATTTATTTATTTATATAGATAATTTTATCCTATGTTTTAACTTCTGCACTATTTTATGTCTTTGATTTTTAATTTTTTTTAATCTGTTTTTCTACTTCCACAATTTTTGTTTATACATATTTAATGAATCATTGATGATTATGATTATTGGAGGGAGTCTGAGATCTAACATTTTCATTGCCAACGTCTGCTTCTCTGTAATTGTTGTGCACATGACAATGAATACCCGGACAACTTAAAGCAGACAGACACAGTTAGCTGAACATAGTGTAGCATTTAGCAGCTGAAGAATCACACATTTCCATCCGGAGTTTAATTTTTTAAACTTTGATCAGTAAAATCAGCGCAGTTCCCCTTTAAGGCGAGACACTAAAGGCAAAAACGTCATTTTTTTTCATGCGCTGGTAAAGATAGAGTTTGAGCTATTTTGCTTCTATAACATGTTTTCTTTTAGAAAAATATCCAAAATACACATTTAGGTGTTTATCTTACTAACTTTGTCTATTTGTGCTAGATTTCTCACAAATTCCTTAAAGGTTAGAGATAAGATAAAAGATAATGCCTCATTTACACATTAAGTACAAAACATAATTGTCCTAATGTAAGTAATTAACTAAATTTTTTACCCTATTCACCTGTAGTGACTTTCAAAATGTATGTCATTTTACAATTTACAGACCAGAAGTCTCCACTTCAATATCACTTCCATTCACCAAACTTTCCACTTTCATTCCTCTCTATATTCTGAAGGTTTTTATGGGGTTTGTTCACACATCATTCATAGCCTGATTTATTTAACATTTTATTCTTAAAAACATGACGATTTAAGCATTTTTTTTATGGCTGTTGACAGTATTTTCTGATTGCTGGAGTGATACAAAGAGATATCCAAAATTCCCTCAGTAAAAAAAAATTTTACTCTAATATGTCAACAAAACGAAAACAGAATTTTAAACCTGGCTTGATCCAATGTTCCAATTTCTGCTCCAGAAATGTATGCAAATTAGCTCATATTTAATAAGATTGGGCCTCATTTACATATTCAACTATACTTTTCTTTTTAAAACTTGTAACGCCAAAAATGATTTCCTTAATGTAAGGAAGTTCCATGGTGATATCTATTAGTTGAACGTTTTACTTTATCCACCTATCCCCTACATAGTGGTGTTTATGTCCTTTTCCTTTCATTGGCAGAGGGTGATGTCATGTTTTGCTCTGCCTCCGTGCTGCTGTAGTCAGTGGGACCCGGGGACATCTCAGCATTGTGCATAATGGCATGACGGATGAGTTGGCACAAAAAAATAAATAAAAAGAGGTGCTTTTGAATTACAACTGAGTCTTGGCCAGCTCATAAAAAAAGAATCAATGCTGCACCAACAGACTCAAGGGTAAAACTCACTGATGGAACAACCTATTACCATCTCTGCAGAGTCACATTTTCATCTGTAGTCCTAGATTAGTCACATCACTTCTGCAATGCTCCACATTAATCATCACCATGCTGTCTTTGCTAACTCCTTCACCGCTGCTTTTGGATGCTCCACTTTTGAAAAGAGATGACATGAGATCCAAAACAACTCCAAGGAGTTGCATCAGCTCTAAAAATACCCACGGGGGGCATGAAGTTAAGCAAAGTTTGGTTCTCTATGTGGAGTTTTCCTTTTTTTTTTAAACTCCTCTGATTGAATTCCAAAAAGATTTCTAAGCTTGCTTGCACGGTGCTCTTCCCCGTCTCACAGTCTGAGCGTTGATTTGACATAAAGCGACTCTTCATTTCAAGCACATCTCACTTCACACTAATTCCAACTCATCTTAAACCTTGCAATATAGTGCTGAGTAATCCTGAGTAAGTGTCTGTCCACTCGCGCTCTATATGCAGCACGACCTTGGACAGACTATTCTATATGAGCGGTCTGGTGACTGCAGTGCTGTGACAGTGACGGCTTACCTTATTTATGCAACATCTATCTATCTGCCAAGTAGAGCCCTCTTGTGGCAGTTTCACCTACTGATTCACTTTCAACTGCTCTTGATCCCACTTAGCAGCGTTTTTAGACCGCTCCCGTTCCAAAAAAGAAAAGAAAAGGTATATAAATATACGTTCTTGTGCAAAGGAAATGCCATGCTAAATGGCCTACATACATCAGACCTGGTGAAATATAAGCATTTGAAACAGTTTGTGATATAATTTCTCCTCTGAAAGCAAATCTCAAAACATAAAACTCTCTTATGTTGTCAATGTCAGGGGTGGATTTCAGTGAAATATGTGCCTAAACTCATACTGCCTTCTAAACAGAATACCAAATCCAAAAACTATTTTTCAGTATTTTTGTTTTTAAGTTGTTCTTGCTCAGGATAAGAAGTGAACAGTACCATAACTTGTATCACCTATATTCATATATATGAAGCTACTCTTTAGCAGCACATTAGCTGATGTTTAACGTTAGCACTAAGTTTGTTTCACACTTTGCTAATGTTGAAATGCTTGTTGTCTTCATCAGTGACCTCAAATCTCCCCATAAGTGGATTGTGGTGATCTCAACTATCAGGCTAATCGTGAATATCCTCATGAGTGACTTGGAAACGCTGTCTAACTCGCTATCATGGTAGAAAAGTGAAAAATAGCCTGATAAAAAAAAAAGTACAGGAATCATCATGTAAGAAAGTCCCATAATGTTACTATTTTATATTATTCATCCTTTATTTATGCAGGTGGGCATTATGATTTAAGATTATTTAAGATTGTTTCATTGTCCCGTTTGTGACGCAACAAAAAAATGATTACTTTTGATTGTCTTCCTTCTTTCATGCCTACCTCTAACCAAGCAGCATGAGTTTAATTAACCATAAAAAGTATCAGGCTTAATTCATGCAGACTCTCCCCTCTCCCATGGACTGGGATGACCTGGGGTCCATTAGACATGAGGTCTGCAGTTTGACCCGGCTCAGTATTTTTGGTGAGATCCCAGGTTAAAATCTCTAAACCTTCAGCCTCATACCAATTCTGTCACGGTGCTTTCACAGACACTGCAAGGGTGTGACATTTGAGTATTACTAGAAAAAAAATGAGCTGCGGAGAACATTTTTTTAGTGAGCTCAGTCGACGCTGTGGATGACTTGGCAGATAGCCAAATGCTTTACGGCCGACATTTTCCAGAAAGACAAACTGCGTACAATGGAAGTAACGTTGCTTTATTATTTTCATATTACCATCTATGCACACCTTTTATCCCATCTCATCTCTTACTGCGGACACTGGGAAATGACTCATGTGGCCGTAAAGAGATTCTGCACATGTTCCTGAGTTGAGCCTGCATGTAGGAGTGAGCTGCCAGGTGCCAGGTCCGCTATTCTCTCTGTTCAATCACAGCTCAGAATATGGAATGAGACAAACTGTCTTATGTATAGGCTTCCTGATTAATAAAACATGAGGCACCCTGATTCAAATAAAAGGAACCCTAATCTCCTCATCAGGCCCCCTCAGCCTGAATGAGGGTACTAAACGAGTGCCTATCAGTAGGTGGTGGGTGATGTGGCTGGGGGTGGGTGATGTGGCTGGGGGTCGGGGTGGTGCAGTGGATGGAGCACAGCGGAGGAGTCCAGGGAGAAAGCCTTTCATGTTAGAGCAGCATGTCAGATTAGTACCACAGCACCAGCTCAAATAGGGAGATGAGTGGAGCAAGAGAAGAGACTCCTGCAGGCACCTCCACCATTTCTATTGCTGTGCATCATAACACATACACACAGTTGTACACGTACACTCCAACATCGCAGTCAGCGTCGCAACTTAACTGTAGAAGCCTCCTTTAAGTACTTTAAATATATAATTAGGGCAATTAATAGTTAGTCAATAGTCAATAGTTGGAATCAACACATTTCATGTGTTGATTCCAACTATTGAGCGTTGCTTTTGTTGTTTTGTCCATCATCACCTCTATGGATTTTTGATAAAGTCGTGCTCACCAAGTTAACTGCTGAGATCTGGAACATGGTGACGTTGCAGCAACAAAGTCCGACAAAGGGCACAAAAAACCAGAGCGGTCAGATGATGATACGGGTCGTAAAAAAAACAGCCAACAGGTGAGCGAGTTTATCTACATATGAGCTTGACTCGCCCACCAAAATGAGCATATGACGCGCATACATCATTCAGTCTCTTTCAAACTCTCAACCCAGAGTTGCTGATTGTTGGAACTGTGGGGAGACTAACACAGACAGTCTTACAGAGTTGTATTTTGTTTCTGTGAGGTTTGACTGAGGTGCGTTTTACAATGATCAGCGAGTCATGACTGTTTCTGTCAATGGAGCCAAGTGGCTTCGAGGAGAGCGTATATTAATTGTACGTATTGCACGTTGATAATTATAACAATTGTCCAAATCCCTGTTCATTTGACTTATTATATATTGATTTCAATGCAAGTCACATAGCATCGCGCCAGAAAAGGGCCGAAAATGAGTGTGTCCACCCGGGTGTCATGTTTCCATCACTGCCAATCGGAGATGGAGCCGATAAATTACGTGACGACTGCAACGTCGTTTGTACTGGGAGCGAATGTCGAATATAACCTTTCCTACTGAAGACAAAAGCCAGATCTTAGTGGTTATTTTTTTAGAAAGGGGCTTTACTTGGACTTCTTTGATCGCTAAGATCTTAGCGATTGACTGTTATCACTGTACAATGTTATCATGACCATAATTTGCCTTGAAGTTTGTTTTGATTGAATTTATTTGGCCATGGAAATGCAAGAAGATCTGACATGAACTTGTTGGCAAACAGTTCACATGCAAGTGGCTAACTTTGTCGGTCCGCTGTTTGCTTCTGGGCAGGTAGCGTAGTGTGTTTGTAAGACCTGTTTCAATAAAAACCAGCCGCTTGCTGTGGTTTAGAAGCAATGCTGATGATAGCGATGCATCAAATTAAGGTAAAGTTGTGGGCCATAAAACCAAAACAACAAGCTGAAAAACGCTCCGTAGAGCTGAGGGGGACTGCAGAGTTAGGGTGATAATTCTTTGTGAGTTCAAAACTACGAACTACCCCTTTCACATCACAAGTGAAATAAAAAATATTGATTACATGCAGCTTTAAGTTCAGTTCAAAGCGGGTCCAAGATAATACTTCGCTGAAACGGACGTATTACATATTAGATATTGATTACAACTGCAAGTTCACCGAAAGCCATTATAGCATAGTTATTATAGCATAGAGTTGTTTGCTTGAGGAAAGGTGCATCAACTAATGTGAATACACTCATTTGGACTCATTTTCAAAAATCACACTTCCCTTCACTGCCAGCAGACTGTAGAAATTGGGAAAAATTGGAGTCACTCTGCCAAGTTGTGTTCGAAGGCACAGTAAGTGTAACATCGCACCGTCGTCTCTCTCCTGATGAAAGTAATGAATTTCCGGTTTTGCCACTGCATATGGCAACATTTGAATGCAGCATGAGTTGGACCTTTGGGCTAAAACGTTTTGGCTGCACTTGCTGTTCTGCATCATCTCTAACAGAGCTCGTGATGTAACCTGTATGTGCTGAACAAGGTGGCTGCTTATCACTGGCTCCAAATGAAAGTACAGAAGTCCATACAAAGAGATTCTAATCCATAGCAGCACATTGTTTCCTCCTCGGTCTTCTGTCTCTGGCTGGTACAGCAAAGTCAACCGGGCGGAAAGTTCAGCTAAAAACATGTATTCAGGTTAAATCAGAAATGCGCAGCATGAGAATCTGATTGGGAGGCATTAAGTGAGCCTCGGCACATATAACAAGTGACTTTTCTGCTTTGGTTCTAGCCATGTGCCGTAGACAAAATGCTTAATTTTCTTCCCACATCATTACCAAAGCATCGTATCTTAAATCTATGGTACAGCTGATTCACCGTGACATTGCCCAGCTGGGTGCCATGATAACGCCTCCAGCAGAGACCTGTCACTCCCCCTTTTTCTCCCCATTACTGGAGATGGTTCTTCAAGTGCCAGGATCAAAGCCGCAGTAGAAGTGGCAGGGCTATGAAAGGGTTAGCGCCGAGCAGAGGGGATGGAGGGGTGCGGGAGGGAGGACAGGCGGGCTTTCACTGCTGCATTGCCCGAGCCCTCTCTGCCTAAACGCTGCACAGGAAACGTCAGATTTAGGTGAAATCTGCTGCGCCGCTGTAGGAGGGGGGGGGGGGGGGGGGGGGGGAGTCTGGGTGAATTTGATGTCAAGTTTAAGGTGGTTTAATGGAGGGTATATGATAGGACAATCCTGCAAGTGTGGTGTCAGAGTTGCACATACACCAACGCTGTTACGTAACCATAACAACCACGACAACGTGACAAGCACTGGATTGGAAAGTGAACGAATAAACACAACAATATCCACCGTTGGCGAGAGAACTTGAAGATCCTCTCCTGCAGTATCGCTGTGGTATCGCATCTAAAGATAGCTGGCCCAGTGAAATGCTTTGATGTTCAAACAGACTGTAGCATCGCACACAAGGGAAAAGGAAAGTGTAGCTCAATATGTGCGCTACAATGTAATGTAATGCCGTAGTGAGGTGCCAAGACTCCTGTCTCGTATATTATGCTGCAAACCCCACGCACATCAGACTGTGATTCAGTAACTGAACCCCTTATTTGTACAGACAACAACAGCTACAGTAACCCTGTTTAACGCATCACTTTTTCTGTTCACCAGTACAGTAAATGGGCGATGATGACTGCTGGCAAACGACAGGGGCCTGCGAGGTAAAATGAGCGATTTATCAAGCTTTCACATCGATCCCCTGTTCAATACCTTTCAAAACAGTACATCTTACCACCGCCGCTCGGTGAATGCCGGCCCATGCACTCCCAGTGGAAATGTAAAATCCCCATCTCACATATAAACACGATTCACAGTCTAGGTGGCATTTCACTTTGAATGGCTGGCCGCTGTACATCACCGAGTGTATTGAGAAGGAAAAAAATAAATAAATCAGTAAGTGGAGCAGACAAACACCATGTCGGCTCACGGTTGGAGAGCCAAGTGCTGCCTTCTGCCATTTGGATCACCATGGAAACAACCAAATACACAACCAGCACTCTCATCAGCTTCAACTCGACATACTGCAGTCCATGTGTGAGGGCAACGATTACATCCTACAGTATATTTCCATGCTTAAACAAAAAAAATAAATAAAAGGATTTCACAAATATTAAAAAGTGGATCATAAACAAAGATGCTGATTTTCATTGCACTGATGGCATCAACTGCAGCTAATGGTCAACATGTACGTATGTTTGTTAGGGATTGTCAAGCACAGTTGTATGATACAGAGAGGAATACACATGTGACATGTGGTAATATACCACTGTCAGTAAGGATATGAGTCTGCAAAAGACCCATATTAGAAAACCAAAGCATGGTATTATTGACATCAAATGAATGTAGATTTAATTGGTAAGACACCAGTTGGTGTCATAGGCTAGGTTGCATGACACAATCTTCCTAGATTTTTCTGACATTATTATTAGAGCCATTTAAGGCCTACAACACAGCACAGCAGTGAGTATATGTAGGGGATAGTAAATGACGCACGTTTACAACACAACCTACGTTTGTTGCATACAAATTCAAAGGGATCACCGCGGCTGCAGGCAGGCGAGCCCCGACATCGTGATGTGTTTCCCATCCAACCACCTGCCAAAAGCACAAACTAATAATGAGCAGATGACAGATGTCCAACATCCGTTTACCGCCCCCCCCCCTCTCTTACCTGCTCTGTGCGCTTCACCCAAGCGGACCTCGGTGATGCTGCTCGGGTCACTCTGAGATCTTCCGCGCTGCAACACGCAATCCTCATCCAGCCCGTCCGACGATGCCATGGTGAAAAGAAAAGAAAAATGCAGGAGTGAAAGGCGTAATCACCGTTAGCCAAGGTCACCGGCATCAAGTGGTGGAGCAGATTTAATGTGGTTGGACTGCTGCAGCTGCAGCTCCTGGTCCCCGATAAGCAGCAGCGCTGGGGAAATCCATTACGCGCGCAGCATCATGCCTCCTTCAAGTGCTGCTCGTAAAGTCCTACTATTACCGATCTGAACTCGATTTGACGTTTCTTTTTCTTTTTCTTTAAACTGAGCTTCAGAGTCATGACGCCTGTGTAACACAAACTCACTTTTCAAATGTTGTCATTGACACACCACACTGACTTATTAGACCAATTGCAATTACAGTGATGCTGCCAGGGCACCCCGGCTCCAGGTATAGGCTAATACATGAGTTAATGAAATGTATTGATTTGTCAGGAGAAGTAGCCTCGTGTAAAAATTTGAATAAAAATGCAGAAAGATTGACCCAGCAATGGCGTACAGCCTCAATATCTACATATGCAACATGTTTGGACTAAAGGAATCTGTTGTTCACTGAACTGTTACAGCTCATGGCTCTGGGTGTAAGCAAGGCTCGCACTTTGTTGTTGGGGGAAATTTTAGGGGCTCTCATGTGAGGCCAACTTTTAAATACGATATGTCCTACAGCCCTTGAAGGCAGCGTTGGATTCTGGGTCGCATGGGATTGGTAGAAAATTGGGACTTTCTTAATGACCTTTTCCCACTGAACTGGATCATCTATATTTATTGAATAAAGCATGACTGTCAGAAATGATAGCAGTGTGTGGAAAGGTTGCCTTTCTCTTTCACTAGGCCCTGCATATGTAGCATATACAATACAGTTAGACAACATGAGCAGGTAGAAGTAGGCTAATGTATGAGTAGGCTACAGTCCTGTTAAAGGTGAGAAAAAATAGCATCTGTGTTAATATTGTTGGTTTTCCTCTTAAATCTATAAGTTGCTACAGTTGTAAAGATGCCACCTATGCATGCTGGCGTGGCACTCCTGATCTCTCATAAACATAATTAGTAAGAAGAGGAAACAACGTCTTGTTGATTATCTCGTTATCACGAGATTATAACGATCATTTTCTCTAGATAACAAAATAATTAACTTGTGAACCCAAGATGATGTCATTAAAGAAAATAATCGCAAACACGGCTGTTTTTCGGCTTCCGTAGTTTTGCTCTACCAAGTCTGGAGGGAAATATCTGTTTATTTTGATGCTAAATCCTCCACTATGTTCACCAGCTAGTCTATTGAGTGTGTCTGTCTGCTGCTTGCTGCTGCACCTTGTGCTCTACTATATGTAGGCCTTTTTCATACCATTATGAGTCAACAGAGTCAGCAATATTCAACTACTTCTCAAATTTAACTATGCAAAGTTTAGTACACAAACTGGAGGAAATTGGTGACGAACATAACAGATTAGCCAGGGAGAATAGGCCATGTAAAAGCTATACTGTGAGTTTTTTGACCACTCAAAGCCCTATGGAGAAATGTTTGAGGAAATCGCCTTCCGGTTTTGTTTCTATCTCAGAACACACATGCAGTCCTACCAGAAATGGCACGCTGTGTTGTTACCCCAAGTCTCTTTCCCCTTTGAAACAACTTTTGACACTGTGTTGTGTTTTCTGAAAAAGGAAATGCATTTAGTATATTTACTAAGCCTCAAGGATACACATGTTTCGGTTAGAAGCACTGAATAGAAACTTCACTTTTTTAGATTGTTCGCTTTTACTAGAGAGCAAAATGGGCATTGAACATCAAACCAAGTGTCATATAAAAGCATGCAATACACCTGTCTGTCCACATGGGGGTAGTCCCTTTCAGTGCCATGCTCTGATGATGATTTAGTATGAGCAGTATGTATCCATGATGGGTGAATAATACTCTTTATTAAAATCCATTACCTCAGAATACAATAGTGCATACAGCTTAAGACAGGCTTCTCTCCGCATAACAATGGGGGAGAATAATGAACCCAAATGTTGGTTGAAATAAAGTGTGCTGTGAGCACCTGTGTGGGATCGCGCTCCATCACCGTAGAGATGACCTCTTTGATGGCAGGGAGCACCAACTTCTCTCCAATTGTGAACGGCTGCCAACATTTTGCTATGAGCAGGGAGATGTTGTATGACGCCAGTAACCCACGATCACTTCCTGGAGAAGAGACTGCTGATGGTGCTCCTACCATGCTTCTCTTTAAGGGCCTGGAAGAAGGGACACTCCTTGTCTGCTTTCTCCGGGCAAAGAGAGACTTGGTGACTGTCCGAAAGGAGTGTAAGCAGAAGCCCACGGTTCACCACCAACCGCTTCCTGTTTATAACAGGTTCTCCCCACTCAGCAACACAACCGTGAGAAGCCAGCTCAGTTATCGGTAGCTCAATTCTGAGATATGTGAGGTTTCAGACACCAGCGACCATAGTCACGTGCATTCCTGGGGCCAGAGCGGGACATAGAAACACATTTAAAACTGCTGATTATGGCTAAACGTAAATACAGTAAGATTGTTATTCTTGTTGGCGGTAATGACATCCGATTGTGTCAATTGGAGTGCACTAAAATGAATGTGGAGTTGGTGTGTACATATGCAAAGACTATGTTGGACTCCGTAGTTTTCTCTGGTCTCCTGCCAAATCTAACCAGTGATGATATGTTTAGCCGCATGTCATCATTCCAACGCTGGTGTCCCGATAATGAGTTGGGCTTCGTAGATAATTGGCAGACTTTCTGAGGAACTCCTGGTCTGATTAGGAGAGACGACATTCATCCTACTTTGAAGGGAGTGGATTTTATATCAAGTAACATTATAAAGTTTATTAGTGGACCTAATCCATGACAATCCGGAGTTCATGACCTTCTTTAACTATCAAATTATAATTATTAGAGACTAAATGAATCACATCCTGCCCTCAATCAGTAATGACTTAACTTCAACCACCGTAACCATAACCAGCACACCTGAAATATATCTAGACCGCTTTTCTCCGATCGAATTTAACTAATTTAAACAATTTCGGCGTCTAAGCCATCAACCTGTCTCTTAGACCCAATTCCAAATAAGCTGCTTAAAGAAGTTTTACCCTTAATTAACACCTTGTTATTAAAGATCATAAACCTGTCTCTATTATCTGGCTATGTACCACAATTCTTTAAAGTAGCTGTAATAAAACCTCTTCCTAAAAAGCCCTGTCTTGATCCAGAGGTTCTAATCCAACTATAGACCGATATCTTATAGTTAGGGCTGGCTCAGGCTTGCCTTGAACCAGCCCCTAGTTATGCTGCTATAGGCTTAGACTGCCGGGGGACTTACACCTTTCTTCTCTCACCTCCTCCTTTCCCCATCTCTCTCTCCTCCTCTCCCTCTCTATCTGTATGCATTCATGTCCCTTAAATGCATGTTACAAACTCAGCATCTGGGGCATCATCCCCGGAGTTTCTGCGTCTCTCATCTGGCAGGTTGCCACTATTAAAGGTTACGTCTTGATCATGAATCGTGGCTACGCCTGTTGCCCTGGTCCTGCCTGATGCCCACGTTTAATATATGTTTTTTACGAGGCACCCGGAGGCTTTTTTTTTTACATCCTCCATCTTAATCATATACAATCACATCATCATTTCTGCCACATAGATTGCCTATGTTGTATTTGTACTATGTTGTTTATTCTGTGCACACGACATCTATTGCACGTCTGTCCGTCCTGGGAGAGGGATCCTCCTCAGTCTCTCCCTGAGGTTTCTTCCATGTTTCCCTCTTTAATTGTGGGATTTCTTTTAAGGAGTTGTTCCTTGTGCGGTGCGAGGGTCTAAGGACAGAGGGTGTCGTATCCTATACAATCTGTAAAGCCCCCTGAGACAAATGTGCAGTTTGTGATGTTGGGCTGTATAAATACATTTGATTTGATTTGAGTGTTGTCCAACAGCAGTGTGCAGGATTTTCTTCATTCATTCATTCATTTATTCACTGTCATGTTCATTTTGCACTAACGTTGTTAATTAAATGAGAACATTGTCAGCACTTAATTTGCTTAAGTTTTTAATTCACACAGGAGTATACAAACATAGGCTTTAACATGTTGCTATTTCATATGGACTATTAATTCTTTGAATTACCAGAAATATGCTATATTGTGATAAATATTGTTATCGAGAAATGAAATTACCTATAATGGGATAGAATATTTTTGCCATATTGCCCCAAAACCCACAACCTGTGTTGTTATTAGTGTACATTTAAATGTGTTTATAATTTCTATTACCAAAAAATCTAGTTACAGTTAAGACATTAAAATGTTGTTGTTGATTAGCTAAAACAGAACCACCATAGCCTACATAATGTAGTGACAGGAATGATATCACAGGGTAATCTAAAAATAAAGATATCCTCAAAATGTGCATGCATCACTTTGCAGTGTTTATCAGCTCACTCCATTAACATGTCAGTTCTCCCCTAAAGACCAAGATGAAAGGAAAAGGAAAAACAACTTCCATACAAATCACAGTGCTGAGACATCTGCTCTGATACCGGATTGTATTTTTTAATTGAACGTGATCGGTCCAATGGTGACGGGATCGAGCTGATCTTGCCTGTCAACAGAGCGATATGTCCTTCTTCTGCAGAGCTGTGAGGCGAGAGGGGGTAGAATGATTAAACACCTATACCCAGTGTTTAGATATAAAGCATTGATTGTTGATTGATTTTATTGATTGACTGATGAGTGTTTGCTTACTGGAACACAGTTGTGGCTCCTCTTGTCACACAGGCGTAGTGTGCAGTGATGGTAGAGGTATGGGTGGCCATCCTGGAGAGGGAAGAACACGGAGGTGTCAGGACGTTCTCAACCACTTTCACACAACGAGAGACAGTAGGACACCTGGCAAAGATGTCGGAATAAGTCATTAGGATCATTACACATAACCATAGATTTCACATTTTCCACTCCAGTCCATCTAAAGTAGGAACGACACATACCTGCAACGAATGAGATAGAATCGGATGGGGTCATCAGGGTTTGAGGAGTGGGTGGCCTCCAGAACAACGGGACGCTTGGATCACTCTCACGCACTTGCACATGCAAGGCAGATCCCAACGGCAGGGTGACCTGGCCCGCTCTGTAGCTGTATAAGTAGTTGGGGCTGTGGAAAAGACTCATGTGGGCTGTGGCTTTGTTACCTGATCCCATGAGGCCACCCCCATTGCTGAGAAGAAAGAAAGACAATTAGAGGTGTATTTCAGCCCCTAAATGTGTTGTTACGGTCAATAAAAGACTCATAGTTGTGGTCTGATCACAGCATTTAGGCTGGCTTCGGTTTCCAAGGGATAGGCACAGGAGAACGAAATAAACTTAGGTATAACTAAGTGACCGTTACTTGGTGGATAGAGAAATAGGTTGTTGGAGTAGATGACATGTGTGGTGTTGGTCTGAAAGACAAAGGATGAATGAAAGACCAGTCAGCTGTATAATCAATCATTAATCTTGAGTCTGGAATCATGACCACTTTTTTGAAGTCTTGTACATGCATTTCACTCGTGCTTTGTAAGCAAGACGACATGCAAGCTAATCCGGAGCAACTATCAGCAACCCACCACGACCTGAGGCTAACGTTATCTGTAGCAGCTCACAACCGAAGATTTACGAGGCATCTGACCCGATGTTGTGTGTGTGTGTGTGTGTGTGTGTGTGTGCGTATGCGTGTGTGTGAGAGAGAGGACAACCTGCAAAAAAGAACAAATGTTCTGTTCAATCAGGAATAGGCGAGCATTGTATTTAAATATGAGCCTAATACAGACTGTGTGGGCTAAAACTGACCCTCCAACTAGTGAACGACCACGCCACCTCCTGAGCCACAGCCGCACAATGTTTCTTCCCCACACAAAATGAGGTGGTAAAAAAGTAGTTAATCTCCCCATCATTACAGTTCCAGAGCGGCTGGCCTGACGTGGCACTTGGTACCAGACAGTATTATCATGCACCGTGTTGCCAGTACAGTTAGGGGCTGCCAGTTGACCTGAGAATGCGTGCAAAACAGCTGCCTGTAGACTTTGCAATGGCACACCAATTTCGAGCTGATGATATCCAGCTCCTCATCTCCACCAAGTCAATCTCCACCACTACCCACTCTATCCTGTCAAACTACATGACTGAAATAAAATCCTGGCTTCAAATCAATTTCCTCAAAATAAACTGTGATAAATCCGAAATCATCATCATTGGACCAAAAACTCTTACCAAATCCACCCTCAACCTCACCCTCAACATTCACGGTTTCTCAGTAGCCACCTCCCCTCACATCTGGAATCTTGGCATCATCTTTGATCAAACCCTCTCCTTCGACCAACACACTCAACGGATCACCAAGTTAGCCTTCTTTCACCTCAAAAACATTGCCCGTCTGCATCCAGCCCTCTCCTCCACAGCTGCAGAAACCCTCATCCATGCCTTCATCACCTTCATCACCTCCCGTCTGGACTACTGTAACAGCCTCCTCTATGGTTCACCCTCAGAAATCATCAATAAACTCCAATACATCCAGAACTCCGCTGCCCGTCTACTCACCCAACACTGCCACTCACCCAACACTGCCTTCAACCGTCTCTTCTCCTTCTCCTTCCTTTTTCTTTGTTTATTTATTTACTTTTGCTTTACTTACTCTGTCAAGCGTCTTTGAGTTTCTAGAAAAACGCTACACAAGTAAAATTTATTGTTATTATTATTATTATTAACAATAATATTATTATTATTTACATGCACACACGAGTGCCGTGCCTCAAACTGCTGTCCTGGCCTTATTCACAGTCAGGGTCATATGGGCATCTTCTGATATCTGTCCGGGAAGGATACAATATAAATTCTCCAGAAATATAGATGACTAGTACAGGATAAATATTGTAAGAGTATTACAATACATGCTTTCCCCAAATACATGATGCTGTCAGATTACTTTGAAATAGTAAATGACTGAATACAAGTTACAGGGCAAATTTTGGAATGAGTAATGTAATCCATTGGATTACAATTATTTGTTTTCATGTAATCTGATTACTTTTGGATTACTTCAAACATTGAACATATTGCACCACATTGAAAACAATAGACACAGCCACGAAAATGTAATTTCCTCAAAACATTTTTAATGCGAAAAATATGCATTTGCTTTTTCAGAACTTGCAGTTGGTGAAATCATATGACCCTCACAAAAACAGTACAGGCACTAAATACTTTCCTGTACATTTTTAGTTGCTGTTATTTATCAATGGAAGGCTACATGGAGGACCTTGCTCTTGTAACGTGAGAGGAGCACTTACTGAAAATTGTCATCTTCCATTTTCATTGTCAATAAAAAAAGAATAAAAACTCAAAAAAATGCTTAAGACTGATATGTGGGCTCACGTCTAATGTCTCTTTTCTTTTTTTTTTTTTGAAGTTCATCATGTTAAAGATAGGATAAATGTTGGAGTTTAAAAGTTTTCTTACCAAAGCTGTTCCGTAAGAGTACCGTTCCCTGATATAATAGCAGGACTCGGAGGGTTCCTACAGGACCACCATCTAAATGTATTGACTCCTTTAATAAACCTTTGGTAAGAACACTTCCATCCTTTTCATGAGGACACCACCGATGTGTACAATAGAATTGTCACTTTGACTGATACCCGGCCTCCTTTTCTTGTCTCTATGGACATAAAAGGTTTACATACAGATATTGACCACCAGGTGGGGCTACTTGCTTTAGGTTGTTACCTTTCAGATAGAGGGAACTCTACACCCTCCTCTGGTTGTTCACTGAAACCGACAGACAGGGTCACTCACAATAATGTCCTTTTGTTTATGGATGAACATGTGCAAAAGATTGGGCTACCTATGGACTCCTGTCCCCCCCCTCAGTCTGCCTGTCTATTTTTTTGGGCTTGGGGTAAAAGGAATTGTTTTGAATCCTGTTAACCCTTTCCATCATTGTATCACATGGTGTGGCCGTTATATTGATGATGTGTTATTGGTGTTTGACGGTAGTGAGAATCAACTTTTGGGATTTTTCATAAATATCTGAAGTCACTACATCAGACTCTCTATTGACTACTCTCAGCACAGCATTATCGTCATGTCACTTTGAACCATCCTCAGAGCGGATTCTTTTCACCCCATATGGCCAATTCCAACACCTTCAACATATTTGTGACCAAGAGACTGATATCGTTCAACAGGTGGAGGCCGTGTCCCATAAGATTTTTTCAGTCAGAGCTTACAAACCGAGGGTTATCAAGCACGCATATGACAAAGCACAGTCACCTGAACACGAACAACCAATTTAAAACATTTAAATGCACTCTTTGCAATTTCCAGAAGTCGATTACAAGTTTTGCATTCGCAAAAACCCGATTTTCCAAAGTGTGCAAGATTTCCAGTACCTCATCTTTCCTTTTCTTCCTTGGATCATGGGACTGACAAGATATAATTGATTCCACTCAGCCCCCCTCCCATGTGAATACTGCACAACTTGAAATTACAGGGGAGAGAGGGGAATTCGGATAAATGCTTTTCAAAGCAAAACATGTCAGTGCTATCAGCTAAGTGGTGTACTTACATTTCAACATGAAGTATTCATTAGTGTGGAAATTTCACAATAAGGCATTCAGATGCTTTTAAGATTCCAATCCTTATGGCCCTTCTTTGGTAGCGTACTGCAGAAATGCCCATGAGCAGGTCACTGTGCTGGGCGGATGTTGTTAGACCTTGTTCTCTGACCTCTCTATACAATTAGCAAAAACTGTTTATTACTATTGTTGTTTTATTTTATTTTATTTAAGTTAATTTTATTTACGTGAAATCCAGAATATCTCCACTAGCAAGTGCTATGCGAAAAGAAAAAAAAAGGAAATCTGGAGCAGGAAAGAAATTGTGCAGCATGTACATCAGAGAAAGCATAAGAATAATGTAGTTCTTCAGTTGGACAAGTGCAATCAATAAAGATGCTTGCAAATTCAGTGCAAACAGAAGCAATGACAGCGTCATTCTTGTTGCTGGCGCCTCTGAGAAATGCAATGATGCGTAAAAAGAGAAATGCCTGCACATCCTATCAAAAGTTCAAATTAGATGCAAGAAATAGGTTCCGACCTCCGTCCTCTGGAGCTCTTTGTAAATGTAACAGTATGCTTGAATTCATTAGAGTTGTGATATGAAACTATCGTTCTTACGATTTTAAGCGGGGATAACTTTTTAACTCTTTTATTTAAGTCCAACATTTCACATTTAGCAGTGGAGAAAATACAGTCCAAAAACAATCTGCAGATGTTAGCCTCTAGATGGTGCTGTGTCATACCAAACGTCCCAGCGGGCCCCGGCGAGGCACTCTGAGTGTCCGAACTGTTTGGTAAACTCAACAGCAGTTTCCCCGGACAATGGGAAGATAAATGGAAGTCAGCATTCACTTCTGATTTGGCTTTTGTCTCTTACATATTGGTTTCTTCTTTTTACATTACTCTTCTGGAAAAAACAACCACTCTCTTAATCTTTAATCCAAATCTCTCGTTTTGACTAATCTCACCAACTCTGCTGCTGGTCGTATGCCAAGAAGAAAGCCTTTAAGTCTGCTGCCAGCCACAACATGACAATCAGCCTGCATCTAACCATAATTGGCCATGGTATTCCCTCTGATATTTATAGATGGCATTATATAAAGCAGGATTGGCTATTTTTCTGTTGTGCACAATATACCTGTAACATGATGAGCTGCGTCAGGGAGGCCAGCCTTGAGTGTGCAGTTAACAATAGTATTAATAACATACAACACAGGCTCGCCCCCCTGCTCAGGAGAGAAAGTGTGACGGAAATTAGCAGCCGAGGACAGACGAGAGCTCGCAAGTGGGGGGAAAGGAAAGACGCAAGGAGCCTCGGTGGCGCAGGCCTCGGTGTCACCTTTCAGGGCAGGGACCCCTAGGCCGCATCTTAAAAGGCAGGGCAATGCTGCGGCTTGTGGTAGCGTGCGTCGCTCATCGGGCATCGCTGTCAAGTGCCACATGCTTGTCTTTGTGCTATGGGAACAGGAATGGGCTGCTGACTCTCAATGCCACACGCCTGTGCTCACATTCTCAAGGAAGACTGGGAGGAGGGAGACAGTGCAGTCACTGGCAGTCCAGCTGGCCACCATACAGGCCCTGGAGTCAAAATAACAATGAGGAGGAGGAGGCGAGTGTTAACATGCACACATGAGTGCCGTGCCTCAAACTGCTGTCCTGGCCTTATTCACAGTCAGGGTCATATGGGCATCTTCTGATATCTGTCCGGGAAGGGAACTGTGCTCATAATGATAACATTTGGAAGGATACAATATAAATTCTCCAGAAATATAGATGACTAGTACAGGATAAATATTGTAAGAGTATTACAATACATGCTTTCCCCAAATACATGATGCTGTCAGATTACTTTGAAATAACGTAATCCATTGGATTACAATTATTTGTTTCTGATTACTTTTGGATTACTTCAAAATCAAACATTGAACATATTGCACACAGCCAGGAAAATGTCATTTCCTCAAAACATTTTTAATGCAAATAATATGCATTTGCTATTTCAGAATTTACAGTGGTGAAATCAAATGACCCTCACAAAAACAGTACAGGCACGAAATACTTTCCTGTACATTTTTTGTTGCTGTTGTTTATCAATGGAAGGCTACATGGAGGACCTTGCTCTTGTAACGCCAGACAATGTAACTATAATCTAACTACGCATCTTTTCAAATGTAATCTGGGCTGATTACAGTTACTTATTTGTATTTTTTTTTTATCTCATTACGGTATCCCTATTACACACTACCCAACCATGACTGTAAATCACTACTGAACACTGCAGACAGCACTATAAATAGGAAAAAGATACACACACACACACACAGACAGACACACACACACACACACACACCCACACACACAGACACAAACACACACACACTCACACACACCCAAACAGGATACCCTGCCACTACTTGCCAAGTTTTGTTTTTCTCTATCTCTTTCTCATTTCAACGCCTGTCCTTCCTACCTTCTCTTTCCTCATGTGACCCGGCCAAAGGAACTGCCCTGGTTAGATCAACCTCCTCTCTACATCACTTCCTGTTCCTGTTAGTGGTGATTGTTCCGAGGGGAAGGGAAGACAGACGGGATGGGGAAAGAAAGAGGAGGGGGGGGTTTCTTTGTTTCCCTATCTGCCTCACCTGCCAGACCCCCACCTGACAGGCTTGACCCCTGCAGGACTGGTAGAGCCAGCCAGACAACCCGCTGGCTCTGTGTTTCCTGCCTCGCTGACTGACAGGATATTCATCGTGTGCCTGGAACACAGATCCACTTTGACTTCTGGCCTTTTTCTAGTCAAAGTTTAATTACATATTGTTTTTAATGTATCTTGTTATTAGATACAAGAATAACATTCTGGGGTGAAACACTGGGTACTTGAATATTTATACTTGTTGGGAATGAAAGGTAACATTTAAAGCTATCATGTGCAACAATGGGCCCCTCGGAACGGACATGCGAAAGGCCCCGCCACCTCTTCAAACCTCTCCAGACTTTATAGTTGTAGAGCCTTATTTTTGTAGTCGTTTTTTTGTCTCTCTGTAGTCAGTTTGTGTCTCTTTGTGGTTGATTTGCCCCTTTAGCTAATTGCTGTGAGACTCTTTGTGGTCCCTTTGCTGCTGCTTTGCATCTTTTTGTGGTTGTTTTGTGTCTCTTTAAAGTAGTTCTCTGTAGTCTTTTTGTTTCTCTTCGCAGTCGTTTTATGTTTCTTTGTGGACATTCAGAGTCTCCTACTGGTTGCTATGCGACTCTTTGAGTGACATAATGTAGGTTAGGGGGGCTCCTGGCACTTTGTACCCCTGGGCCTGGGCCTGGTAGGCTCGTTCAGTGGTCCACCCATGCTCCTTAGCAGACACATTTGTTGTTCCCTGCTGAAGAAAAGCTTTTTGTCACTTTATCTGACTGTCTGACTTTAAGTGTAAAGGCACCACACAGTGTCCCCGAAAATGTCCACGATTGAACAAAAGCGGAAAGCTGTGCTGTAATCCTAATCACTCCCTCGCTCACCATTCACTACTTCTAAATCACCTGACGGCGATGTCTGTTCGTGTGCAGGCTTTGAAAACAAATGTGCATAGTGTCACTTTAAAGATATTGATCATCTATGCGATTATATATGAATTAAAAAAAAGCGTTAGCTTTTACATATCTATATCACTTGAGTGCCACAACAACCATTCTGTTTTCAAGGACAAACCATTGAAGTCAATGACTTCGAGTTAGAGAAAGTGCTTTCATGAGTATTGTGTTGGCGGGTTATTTTAATCTGTATGTGAACCCTCTACCTATTCATGCTCAGTGTGACACACAGGTTGCTATTGTGGTACCGCTCTCTCCAGTCGATGGTATCACTCACGGAGGTGATGGCAGTCAGTAAGGCCTTTAGCAAACAAGCATGACATGTTTGTTCCCTTTATTCAGCGTAGATGTGAAGTAAAAAGCAATTATAGACACATACAATGCAATGTTTTGCCCAAACTTTACCAAATATGGAGTTGATCTAATTCTGTCTCACTATACTACTTCAGTAGCGTCCTGCCTTTCTCCATCAGTAGATGCTGCACAACCAGGTTATACGCTCATATTTGCATGTACTATGTGTACTCTGTTTACACACAAAACGCCTTTATATGTTCTCATCGAATGACTTGAAATCACATTTTTTGAGGATGTTCACGTTTTAACTTTTTATGAAAATTTCAGTTGTGGAAGAAGTACTCAAATGTACATAAGGTATAATAAAAAAAAGTTGGTAAAGTAAAATGTTCCCTGTCAGTGTTTCACTACTATATATGATGTTATTGGATTCATATCACTGCTGCATTGATGTGTATATTGCATTTTACTGCTGTAGATGTTTGTTGTTGGGATCTTTTTAACTCCTTTATATACTGTTGGGTGGTTCAATCTACAGCAACGCATCGTATTCTATAAGATCGTCATACGTTTGCAGCTTGTCGCCGTCCTGTGGGAACCACGTATCTCTGAAAAGTCAACAGAAAAACAGCTGCTTTCAGCTTTGTGAAGATTTTTTTAATAGTTATTTATCTTTAAAAAAGTTTCAATGGAAACACTCAAGTAAAGTACCTCAAAATTGTACTAAAGTACACTGCTTGAGTAAATATACTTCAACCACTGGAAAAGTGTATGATCCTTGAGCTCATGAGATCTTTCTGAAACCTACTGGCAAAAAGAAAAGAAAGAATTTCTTTTTTTTTATAAATGCACAGTCATCAGGTACAGCTGCTTTTTTGTTAATTCATGCAAAGCTGTCATTTTTCTCCATATAAGGTGGCTGTGCTTGTCGGGAACAAAAGCCAAATAGAGAGGTGAGGTCCTTTGTGGCCTGAGTCGGAGAAAAACTCGACTGCTGCTGAGAATGTAACAGAATTCTCCACATAAATGAAATAAATATAACTTGCTGCTAATTCAAATTCATCTAAGCAGTACGCTCTCCTCCATATGTGCAGTAGCTCACCTTACTGGTCAGCGTAGCTTTGGAAATGCTGCTTACTGTGGTTGCTGTCAGGGGGGAATCCACACACATATACATCCACGTCGCTTGTTTCAGGTGATGAATGTGTCTGTTTATAGTTTCAACACGCCTATATGTGTTTGACCTCTGACCTTCGTTTCTTGAATGGGCAATGCCAGAATCAGTGGCCATCAATAAATGACACATAACGGGGGGATTACCAGATTGGTCACATAAGCCATGCCAGGCCTCAGCACAGCAGAAAAAGGAAGAAAAAAAACAAAAACAGTTTCCAACTTGTTCACACTTTCTCTGTTAAACAATTCATTCAATAGCCACTGCCTCGGACCTGCTCTTGTG
Organism: Bovichtus diacanthus; assembly: GCA_943590825.1. Classification (NCBI taxonomy): domain Eukaryota; kingdom Metazoa; phylum Chordata; class Actinopteri; order Perciformes; family Bovichtidae; genus Bovichtus; species Bovichtus diacanthus. The sequence continues at coordinate 365,546 of CALSBV010011423.1, read as the reverse complement.
GTTCTTATCTTGTTTTAACAGCACCGTTGAGATGCACAATACATTTATTTTCCCTCCAATTAACACGGTGAATAATACGCAGGTCCGATAAGAGCTTTTTGTTCCAAACAGTGTTTGTGAAACCGAGGAAATGTGGAGGCATTTTTCATTGTGAGGTTGTTTGGCAGCGACACTGGGGATCTGATGGCCAAAGCGGCTCCAGAAGTGGCAGGGGTCAGTGAGCAGAGGCACTGAGGGGGGAGGCAGGGGGGAGGAGAGGAGGAGGAGGAACGCTTCATCAATATCTAGACACTGTCCATCTAACTGCTCTCAAATATGACTCAATTATTATTCCAAATATTATTTGATCAGATCCTTATTGTTATAATTTGTATTTAACAAACTACCCAATGGCACATATTATGCTGAGTGGTACTAACCTGAACTATATTGTGTGCTGTCTGATGTTCTTTACTATTACTGTATATGATAATTAGAATGATTGCTGGTCATTTATTAAAACTGCAATACTCATTGTTTTTATATGAACAGCGGCTCAAATATCTCAAATGATTGTGTAATGTAAAAGTGGTCACTCGCAGTAAACCCAAAGAAAATTATCACCCAACTCCTCAGGTACATTTTTTCTTAGCATTTTTGTCATTGTTTTGGTTTCTGGGCCTTGCAACTTTACGGATTTGGGATACTCGAGATGCAGACTTCCAGATGCAGCAGGTAGCAATTTTCAGATGTGATAAACCCACTTCGGCGCACCGACAAAGCTAGTAACTAACAGTGAGTGGAACAGCTAGCAACTAAAGAGCCGTCTTTCAGCTCATTGTTTCGGTTTTCGGGACTACAACTTTGCTGTTTCGGTTCACTGTTGCGATCACATATATCATCAACCCTGTTTCCAGCAACAGCAGGCAGCTGTTTCAAACATTTTGAAAGGCATATTTTTTGTTTGTTTAAACTACTACTAGAGGTCGCCATAACATATTAAACATTTGGAGGCTGCTGCTTCTCAACTATGAGAATTTGTTTCATACCATTGTAAATGAAATACTTTGGTTTACTTATTGATTTTGGCCAACAATAGTAAGTAAGATCATTGAAATGCACAGCCTCAGGTGTTTCAACACACCTTACAAAACAAAAGAAAGAATCATCCCCTTCAGGCGTGATAGTCTTGTTTAACACCTTTCTGATTGCATGTTTGTGGTTTTCTGCTGTACAGTGTTGTGCTTTGAGTCTCCAGGTGAGCTGGAAAGTAAAAAGAAAGAGACTGCATCAACTTGGTCCAAATCCTCAGGGAAATAGACAGATGTCCACTGTTTAAACCAAAGTACCTTCACTTTCAAAATTGGTAAGATGTCTGTTCTTTGACAGTGATGGGACCTTTAGCCCTCTTGCATTATTTTGTTGCTTTTTTTATTCTCTGCAAGTCTTTCCTGAGAGCAATTTGTAATATGAGTGAGCGTTGAAGGGAAAATCCGCCTAATGATCAATAGTATGTGTCTCTAGGACTGGGATTTCCTCTAGCAGGCCATTCCACCTAACACAGAGCGAGAGGGAATGAGAAAGAGGAGAGCCAAGTGTTTCAATGGATGCACAATTATTTACCATCACACATTTGATTGCTATCAATGATTATTGATTATTATCAGATAAAGCGTGGTTTAATTTGAATTGTTATTATTCATTGTTGCTTTGACAGGAACAGTTCCTGTCACGGAATCAACCTCCTTTTAACCCATGTTCAACTTGTTTTCATACCATCATGTTTTTCCCATGACTCTCTTCTCTGACCCTGTACTTCCTCCCCCAGCCATGTTTGCCTTGTTGAATACCTACCTGTTGCTGAACCTGTCTTGCTTTTTTGACCGAGCAAACTCCCTTTTTCTTATCTTACCTGCCTTGTCATCTTTGGATTCCTCACCATTATATTAGAACCGTTACAGTTTCAGCTCACAATGTGTTTATGTTTGTTTGCCTAGCTGCACATCCCCAGTTATTTGGAGAATAAGCCTCGGGGACTAAACCTGAGCTGTGCTATTTGTATGTTGGTAAGCATATAGGATGTAAAGACTCCGTTTTAATGGCCAAGAATTATGATTGTCTTTGAAACCTTACTAAAAAACACATTGTCTCGTAGGTCGGTCGATAGATTACAGTGTAACAGTTCTCTGAATGAAACAACAGGAAGTTCCACCCCTTAGTATAAACTTTTACTGTATGAATACGTGAAGTGTTTCTCAGCGGAGTGTCGCGCACCGCTTGTTGGTGTACCACTGCGCAAAATAATAAGAAAACAAAGCTGCAGAAAAGAGGGAAGGCATTCCTTACCATATGTCAGTTGTATGCAAACGGTAGACTAGGCTGAGATTGAAAGGACAGCCTATTACATCATCCAAAACGGAATGCCCCCCCCCCTTTCAAAGCTCATTCTGATGCAACTGATGTTGGATCTCCAGTTTAATGACTGAAAAAACATTTTCAGATTTATCTGACTGTTTGAGCAATCAGCAACATCCACATGTGAAGTGGAGACAAAATCCACTTACCACACCATTCACAGTTTGGTTCAGCCAGTCTGCTAAATATGCAGATCGCAGGTTTACGGTTCATGCAAGGTCCAAATCACCCAGTTCACTCTGACAACCACTGAGTGACTGGGTCTTTAATTGGATGGTGAACCAAATTTGGTCATCATCCGAAAACCTTTTCAGAACTTTTCAGTCTTTTTGTCAATTCACCTATATACATGTAATACATTTTCTTATCAAAGAGGAGCTTAAAAGGTCAGATTATAAGTTTTTCGCTTTACTTTTCACTTCAGCTTCTGTACGTCATGAAAAGGAACTGAACTACATCTAAATCTGTAACACTCTGTAACAACGCTATAATTACAGTGCAAAGGGGGGAACAATGTAAGGGTCATTTTACAGCGCAGTATGAATTTATCATGAGGCCCTTCTTCCCATGCTTAGCCTACATTAAAACTATATTATCAATAATAAGTAAGTTCATTTCCTAAAGTCACCTTTTGTAGATATCTCATAATTAAAAAAAGATGATTATATAAATAATGTCCAGTGTTATCCCATTGTTTTTTCCTTGTTACTCAGTATTATTGATAATAACAATAATAATAATAATAATAATGTACCGTGTTATTATTAAATAGTTACTTAGTAATTTAAAAAAAGCCCTGAAGGTCTAAGCCCCTTTTACACATGCACTGCAACCCTGAAATTATCTCGCCATTACCTGGAGTACAAAGTCCGGGGTGTTCACGGCCAGTGACTGGGCGTGTTGATGCCGTTTCTATCGTGGTTGCCATGAAATCGTAAGAAAACAAACGTCTGTTGGTAAGGGTAGAGAAATTCAAGAACGTCAAAGGACTCGGTTGTTTATGACCAAATTATGAACCGGCTACGTGACCGCCGTGAAATCCGCGCCATTACCTGCCTCCTGCAGGTGCCACCCCTTTACCGAAACCAAATGGAGTATTTCCAGTGAATGAGAAACTTCTGACACGAACAATCTCCTGTTGTGTGAAAGGGGGACTCCGGACAATGTCCGGGCCCAATTCTCCACACATTATCTGGAGTTCCTGATGAGAAAACGACTCTATAGGTGCCCAACAAGTATGTGATTTATATCCACCCTTATCAAATGTTATCAGCCCATTGAATGGCCATTATCAGTTGTTATCACTACCATTCGAGTGGTTGAGATGGGGCAAAATAGCCAAACTGCAACAACCCGTACTTTGTGAAAGTGAAACTTAACTGTAATAATTACACATCAATTGGTGGGCTGCAATCTAAAGTGTTACCAAACTAAGTATTATAGTTATAATTATAAGTGTTTATAATCAACCTACAGGCCAGTATAATTCATTTTCAGCAAATATGTTTTATCTTATTCAAAAAGCTCCATGTGAGACACAAAAAGACAAAACATTCAAATAGCAGGAAAGATTCCCACATGTAATTACAACTGCTCAATCATTAAAGAACACAGTGTGAGGCGAGCCAGAAGAGAAATCAGGAGCCATGTTCAGCACTGCCATGTCTGCAATGAGTCCTCATTTCAGTGTTACAGGTTTATATACAGTATGTTGTCTGTCAACATTCAGTCATGGTAGTCAGTCCACAGGGGGAAATGCTCACATATCCACTGTGCGTTCGAAGTGTGCTGGTTGATTTGCTGACCGTAAAGAAGTTCAACGGAGGGAATAATGACCATTGTTCAGACCAATTCTTTCAATCAATGTGACATTTGTGGCCTGACTTGTTAGTGCACAACAGCGGCTAAATAAATTGCCATACTTACATTCCACTTGCAAGGAGGCACAGGGACAGTGATTCATCTGTCTTCTGTGCTGCTGTCTGTCAACATCACATGTCTCACTCTGAGAAGACAAATTGTCACAGGAGATATGTGTGCTTCTTAACATGTTGGCTGTATTAAGAGCAATACCTCTTTATAATAGTATCTTTGTTCGCCACAGGAAAGGTAGCCCAGCTTGCAGCTCACACACCTTTAATTACAACTGCTGGGGCTTGTTCTTCAGCTAAAATTGAATGAATTACTAACATTTGTTAATTAGCACAAAACTTAAATCTCAGCTGTGAATGTCATAATTGTATTTGACACATTTTGACCTGATTGTAGGTGAAAAGTCAGATGATCGCCATAGTCATTGCAATTCATCGTGACGGGATTATGAAAACAAAAATATTGAGAATCAAACACTTAATTTCTTGCGTTCCTGCAGTCAAGCAGCCCACTGGGAAAACTCCCAGTGCTCCCAGGCAAGTCCATCATTGTCATTTATATGTTTACATTATCAGTTTTGTCACATGGATTGTCTATGTTGTCATTTTATTATGTTGTTTATTCTGCACACATGACATCTATCGCTACAAGTCAGGGGATCGGCAAAGTCAGTAGGATCTGAATCTGAATTTATCCAGTAGTTGTTGAGATATTTCAGTTTGTACCAAAATGCTGGACGGGCATGACATAGCCATCCTCAAAAACAATTTTAACAATAAAATAAAAAAATCACTTTGATAGATTTTTGACTGCAAAAAGGGGAAGCCTTTTGTGATTCCATTCAGAATTTGAATGCAGATTGCTTTAAAAAGTATAATGTTAATTTCACTTTTAATATAATAGTATTCTTGTTCAGGGTGATGGATTACACAGATTAAGCAGGTTTCAAGAGTCTTGTAACAATGTTTATGCTGTACAGAAATGAATGGAAACCTTTACAGGTGCCGGATGGTGAATTTTGTTCCCTTTGGTCAGAGCCAGGCGAGCTGTTTCCCCGTTTCCAGTTTTAAAGCTCAGCTGATAGAACCGTCTCCTAGCGCTGGCTTCTTTGGGTATCGATAGTCTCGTCAAATCTTCCAAAAGGTTGAATGAATTCTTTGAAGCTAAAGGGGTAAAACGTTCCACGACAACACAACATAGTGGATCGTTTTCGTAAAAGTATTGGTCATCAGAAAGACAACACTGGTTACCCACCACTCTTAGACAATCAGTAACTGGTTAGTTAGATTTTCTATCCCAACAGTACCACAAGACTAAAAGGTTAGCTAGCAGCCAAAGGCACTAATAGCAAAAACAGTGCTAACTATGGCGACAGTACTGACAGAGCTCACAGTGTTGACCTGGGGGGACCGGATGGTGACTGTAAGTTTTATTGCGACGACGACATGGGTCAGGATGGCGTTATCAGCGAAGGTGCAGTGCAGAGCATGCAGCCATTAGCTAGCAACACACAGGACTCACATGCACTGTTACGCACGCGTGGCTGGCCCGGCTATTTAAACAAAGCACAAAGAAGCTCGGATTACAACACACACACACACACACACACACACAGAGGGAGAGTCTCTTCATTCTCTGCTCAGGTAGACATTACTCCACTATAGCTTCACGTAGCAAATAGTTGTTTGCTGCTATATTAATGCAGGAATATCGAAGTTGACAACCTTTTCATGCAGACAAGCTTTTGTGCCTTTTGAGAAGAACCATATAAATAGCAGCTGTAAGATGAGGAGTAGGAGATTCTTCAGGTTTGTCAGGTCTGTCATCGCCAAGCACAACATTACTCAGGTCTACCGGCCCTGTCAGTCCCATGATTCATGAGCCATGTTTGCCTCGTCTCTGCCAGATATCTGTGTCATTAGGTGACAGGTTGTCCGTAGTTTCTGGACACCGGCAGGCTGCAACAATGTCAACACAGACTGTAATTCACTCAGGACAATGCCTGTTGTCCTCATAACCACTTGTCTCCGAGGACGACGAGGGCCGTGTTTCATATTACCAGAATCAAGAGGAGCACATGGCTAAAACCAATCTCCCCCTCTGTGATGCCTGCAAGGGCTTTATTTCGTCTCAGAGAACTATTTTATCTTGCTTCCTGTTTTTATCTCCTCGTGAAACTGACACCTGCTCACACACACACTCAGTGAGACGCGCACACACATTGGCAGCAGATCCCAATGAAGTGCCTAAATATGGTGAACAAAAGGTCTGCAGGGGAGTGAAAGGAGAAGCGGAACAAAAAACAAATAAGTAATGAAATTATAACAATACAGAGAGAGGGGGAGATAGAGAGACAGAGAGAGAGAGTAGGGTTGCCACAATGGTGAGGAACAATCGCGCCGCGTCAATGGAAAAAGAGAGGTGGGGGGGGGAGAGGGCTATCTGGACAATAGAGCCGGTGACAGGAGCACAATGGCTGCAGTGTTTTCAATTAGACATTATCTCATAGACAGAGTGGCAGGTCTCATTGTGCGAGGGGGCTATTTCAGGGCTGCCTTTGTGTGGGGCAGTGCCATATTCCCCCACCCCTCCTCGACCCTCAACTCCCTGAATCCCCCCCCCTCCCCCTCCCCTATCCCTCCATGCACCCTCGCCCCCGCAGAGGCCCTGTTATCTTGTGTGCGACTGTGTGTATTTGTGAATGTGTGTGTCCGTAGCAGGCCTTTTATGTGGCTTGTTATTTGCTTTCCATCAGCTGAGGGCAAAGTGTAGCCTGCTACATGGGCCAGAGCTGCGGAAAGATGGAGGGAGAGGGGAAAAAACGTGCGGCGACGGGTGTCGGTAGTAACGGACCCCGTCCAGCCGACGTGTGATGTTCACACTCACCGTTGGGTCGCGTTTGCCAACACCGACAGCAGCGCCCTCTGTCCTCCGGAGACTCTCTGTGGAATACTGTGAACATCGCTATCGACTCAATCAGGTCACTGTGGTCTCCGTATCTCTATAGGGTAATATTTATGAAGAGCCACCCTCGCCTTCGGCTTCACGTGCTTCCGCTGTTGTTGTATTGCTGCATTCAGCGGATGAAGGGTCGGAAAAGAGGTTGCTGCGGTGTGCTTGCTTCTCAGAAATAATGCGAACTTTGCTTATCGGAACATCTGCAACATGTTGACACACTCACAAAAAATGTTGTTTCGATAGTCTCATTCAGGCGCCCTTGTGCGGTTTGCTATATGTGTGTTTGTGTGTGTCACTTTGTCTTTTTTGCATGTTGGTTAAAATACCTTGCTCTGGCTGAATTCACACATAAGCAGATCTGCACTATTGCTGTGATATTGTGCCAGTTAAGCAGAATAATCTTCTGAGGTTGGTGTTTATCTCAGAGGGGCCCTCCCTCCCTCCCTCTCTCCCTCTGGTGCACATGCTGGGCGTCATGGGTCACACTGTTGCAGGTAAAGAAGGTTGCTATTAAACTATAATAATAGCTTGGAGGCAGAAGGTTGAATCAAAAGGATTTTTTTTTATATATATATATATATATATATATAATTATGTAATGTCTATATATGCACACACTTGACCTGTTCATGTATTTATGAAGCTTTGTTTTTTTTTTTTTTTTAATGTAAATTAATTTCACTCAACCTACAACCTTAAGCTCATGATAGTTGGTTGTGAAAACAGACAGGCATTATTTGCTGCTATTCAACAACATGCCACCATTAGCCGTAGCCCCATCGTTCCAGTGTTTGGACGTTGAAGATGGACATTGAACTGACCTTTTTTTTTTTTCATGTCAAGATTCCCTCTGGAATTTCCCTTCAGGAAAGAATGACTGAATTTAGAAATTTTACATATCACATGTTGTAAAAGAGAGGTGATGATTTGTATTTTCATTGAAAACCACAAAAGCAGTAAATTACAAACTCTGTTTGAGTGATAGAGTTTTTTAAACATGCTGCTTTAAAACTCCACTTAGTAAGTAACAAAAGACCTCAACTTTAAAGACACTCACACATATCTTGAAAGAGAAAGAGAATATTACTAAATATATCTGTAATTGATAATCTTCAGTTTTCTTTTTTTTTAGAAACTGGAATTGGAACAAATACATTTGACCTTTGACATTACCAGCATAGAATGTTGATGGTTTAAGATATAAATATCTGGTTAAAATCATACAAACAATGTGGAAAAGTCAAATCATATGTTGTATTTGCATTAGCTAACAAAAAAAATTATTGATGAATAATTTTTTTGATGCTGGCAAAATAATAACCACAAAAATCTAATACTACAAGAATATAACAAGAAACAAAAAATGGCACAGCTTTTTCATTTTCAGATTCAGATATATTGTACATATATTTGTAGTGTTTAGTGTAGTGTTTCTTCATTTTTGAAAAATGGTTTTATTTAGAATTTTCAATTATATACACAGTACTTTTTGGTCACAATCCCTCATCATTTTGTCATAAATGTGTCTTTTACCAGTCTGCATCTTATTTTGTAAAATTGATATATATTATATATATTGATCTATATTTACTACTTAGAAGCACTTTGTAACATTGTTGAGAAAGGTGCTTTACAAATAAGGTTCATTATTATTATTATTATTATTATTATCATTATTATGTCTGTTTGAGTGACCACCGCTGCTGGAAACACTGACCCAAAACCTCGCCATAGCAATGGCTGCAGGCCGAATTTTTACTCTTTCTTTCATGTTTTATTTCTGTGCTCTGAACCAGTTCTGTGACCCAACAAACTCTGTGTACCTTTGTGATGGTCGTTTAGTGAGGATGGCGAGTCCCTCTCACGAAGGCCCATGAAGAGTGTGTAGCGCTCTGACGGCAGCTCAGTGATTATCTCCTATTAATCCATCAGATGAGCTGCTGCAGTGTTTGGATGGAGAGAAAGCATGACTGAAAACCATTTTTCTCTATAGTATTACGCAGCACATGCTGATGGTGACTCTTTGTATACATTTGAGAGACAATCGCGTAGGATGTTGCAAACGAGAAGGACGTATTCGAAATGATATTACAGCGCATTAAAACTCACATTTAAACAGCTTTCACGACTGTTTTCAAGGAGTTCCCAAGCCACGCTGTCAAAATAAACAATTTTGCAATTTTTTGCAGAGATTTTCATTGTTGGTACAGTCCATCATCTCAGTCTATTTAATCAAATCAAATCAAGTTTATTTATAAAGCAAATTTAAAAGTGACCAGAGTTGACCGAGGTGCTGTCCAACAGAAATAACATGGGAATACTATCCCATATACAAATACGTAAGTAAAGCAATGTATTGGGGACTAACTAATAGATATCATGATACCATGAAACTTCCCCACCTGATTACTTACATTAAGACAATCATTTTTTTAAAGTAAAGTTTTCTGAAATGTTATGTTTAAATATGCAAATTAGGCATTCTCTTATTAAATATGTGGTCATGTGCATACATTTCCAGAACAGAAATGTGAACATTGGATAAAGCCAGGTTACATTTTTTCTATTTTTTATTTATTCGAGTCAACATTTTTTACAGAGGGAACTTTGGTTATCTCTTTGTATCACTCATAAATCGTTTATGTATTTTTGCCTTGATTCTAGGAATATCACGTTAAATAAATGAGGCTATGAATGACAAACCTTCAGAATACAGATAGCAATGAAAATAGAAATGTTGGTGTACGTCAGAGCTACTTGAGTGGAGATTTCTGGCATTTTTGGCCTTTAAAGATACAGTATGTACTATAAAATTGCATACGCACATTTTGCAGGAAGCTACACTCGAATAGGGTAAAAAAAAATGTATGTATAGATACCACCACGAAACTTCCCCAGTTGATTACTTACATTAAGACAATTCTTTTTTATATTACAAGTTTTCTAAAATGTTATGTTTAAATATACAAATGAGACGTTATCTAATGCTAACTTTTGGTAATTTTTTGGAGAAATCTACAGACACAAATAGACAAAGATAGTTAAATGAAGACTTAAATGTGTATTTTAGATATTTAATTTCCACTAGTATAGTATAAGACATGTTATGGAAGCGAAATAGCCAAAAACCAAAAAAATGATTGACCAGTGCATGAATTTTTTTTTTAATATTTTGTTGGGTATCATCACGGACATGCCTTGTACGAGTTGTTTAGCATGTGTATACATGAGTGTGTGAGGAGCAGAGAGAAGCGGCAGGTAGTGTGTGCAGTCAGCAGCCCTCAGATAGAGCAGATATCTATCTAATGACTAAGTGGAGAAAGCAGTCGAGTGACCTGATTCCAATCTCTACCATCAGGATCTGACAACCCCAGAAAAGAGGGGCAAACTGGGACACAGGAAGACAGTGTGGGTAATTGACTTCAGTTGAGGTCGGGGTTGTTATGACATGTTGCACCTAGATTACGTGAGGCTGCTCATACACAACAAGCCTCAAGCAACTGCCACTGTGTCACTCAAAAACACAATATTGTTGTGTTAAGTTCATATTTTCTGTTGTTTGTCATTTACCTCAATTACATTTTATGGTGACTTGTCAGACATTGCAAACTGATTGTAACAAGCATAAATAAACTCCCCTTACTATTAAACCATTTAATTAAGAAAACATTATGTTCAATGTAACATGATGCCACTCACTTCACTGATATGTATGCAAATGACTGACATGAGAGAAACGACCGTCTCGGATTTATGATATTGTTTCTTGATTCTATTGGTGTTTCTTTATGATAAGCTACTTTATTTTCGACCAACACTGAGCAAAAACTGACAAATCAAGTTTATTTATATTATATTTGATTTGATTGGATGTAGAACCCAAGGAAATAAAAGAGCAGCAAATATGTTGTGTTTTTGTTTTGTTTAACTGCGTTTGCTTTATGATGTTGTAGTAACTAACTATATTACTGTATTACGCCTTCTACAGTAATCTATAACGAGCACAGAAAAAAGGAGGGACAATATTAATGTTTTTTAATGTTGACAAAAGTTAAACGAAAGACAATTAGACTAACCTGAGCTTCTATTTAAAAAAAAAGAAGAGAAAAAGGGTTCAAAAGTAAACACAAAGGACTTCTCACTCCTGCCAAACTGCTTTGAAATGCTTGTTTTTTACAGTGTGAATAGAATATGAATATTCATAAATGAACACAATCAAAAAACAACAAACTTCCCAAATGGCCTACGGATATATGGCACTTACACAGAACTCTCCGAATGCACACACTAAATGCTGGCTGTTTGTTGGATGCAGTATAGACGTGAGGGAGGGGGGACTGACTGTCAGCTGGAGTTGAAAATGGGACTGATGTCATCCAGTCGACCGCTCCAGAGGCATCAATCGCTTCGAAGTTTCTCCACCTGTTTCTCATCACCCTTGCACACTTAGACACATGTACACACTCTTAGTGGAGGAGAGAGAGAGCAAAATGACCCAGGGTCATAACACCACCACACCAGAAAATCCAACATTTCCCCCCTAGAAGTATGATAGTATGATTCAATAAGACTTGCATCAGCCATGACATTATCTAGTCCCTTCTTTAGCAAACGTCAATATTGAAATCCTGAAGCAACCAGGACCGGCACATCAGACGGTGGTTGCTATTCTGCGTCTGAGTCAGGAACACAAGGGGATTGTGGTCAGAGAAGATGAGGGGTTGGCACAGAACTGGCCCCAAAGTGTTGTAACGCCAATAGTAAGGCTCAGGCCTCTTTTTCAATTGTGCTGAAGTGAAGCTGGTGTTTTTTTTTCTTTACATTTTTTGTAAAAGTAACAGATCGAATGATTGATGTCACGCTCGTCATCCCGCAGGAGCACTGCGCCCACACCCAGCGCACCGGCATCAACCTCCGGTTCAAATGGCCATGCATGGTGGTGGCGAGCACAGGGCCACGGCAGAGGAGAGCTTTGGTGGCCTTGACAGCCAACTCACAGGTGGCTGAGCAGTGGAAGGGTTTATTTGGGACTTGTTAATCTCGTCAATGGAGTTACTAAATCAGGAGGTTTCTGCAAAACGCACGGTAAAACGCAGCCCTCACCAGAAAGCCACGGAGCAGTGGAATCTAAGATCGCTTGCACCTTGACATCAACCAGGCAAACCCGACCTCATCCTACTTGCTTACCTAAATAGGTAACGACAGCCTTCCCAAACTCACATTCAGAACATTTCTTTAACTGTGTAGAGGTAAAACAAAGGGTCAGGGGTACCAAAGTAGCAAATATGTCTTTAGGAGGTCATATTTACAGATTCTACATGGTCAACACAGTCATCCATGCGTGCGAGCGGGAAAGGATCTGTTTTGGTGATGGCATTGTGGTAATCATTATAGAAACGCTGTGTATTATCAGGTTTAGGGACAAGGAGGGAAGGTGAACTCCAGGGACGACTGCTTGGAACGGCCAAACCGTGGTCAAGGAGGTACTTTAAAGCACGTTTCGTCGGACGGACATGGTGGACTGGCGGTTTTATAGGCTTCTGAACGGCCACATCAATATCATGGTATCACGTTAGTTTGAGTATGGAAGTCACTGTTTTTGACGAGCCTGCTAACATCAGACTTTGCTGAATCGGACAGATGAGCCAAATGCACGTTCAGGTTAGACAAAATCTCAGAGTTCCCGAGGCGCACACAGGAGACAGAACTGCGTCTGTCATCCAGCCCGTCATCACTGGGATTATAACACAGAGGCAACACGCGCCACTATCGGAGACGAAGCGACACAATTTTCAAACAGGAAACAGAAAAAATAGATACATTTTTTTGTAGCTTAAGATTAAACCAATTGAACTGAAAAAATACACCATGTGTATAATTGTTTTATATGTAATAAATGTCAACAAAGACCAAAACCAACGATGAATTGATCCTCCTAACATGTAATGTGTGATATATCTTACATACTCTTTGCCATGGTGTTCAAAAACGATTAATAGCACATTGCTGAGCGACATCGCTGCACTGGGTGACATGTGCCTTTGTTACCGTGAACACACACACATACTGTACTTTGAGTCAGTCCTAACATATGCACTACTTAGTCAAGAAAACCAAAATAATGAGCTGAAGGATGTTAAAAAGCTTTGTAGAGCTGAGGGGATCTGTGAAGACAGGTGATAATTCCCTGTCATTTTTGTCACTATGAGCAATACCTTTCATCATTGTCATTTGATCCATTGTTGATATACAATTATTGACGATGGCTTTAGTGATATGCTCTTGTAAATGTGATGATAGAAAAATGTTGGAAAACCAAAAATTAAGATGGATCAAGATTAACTAAGAATCACTTTGTAACACTCGCTCTCTCACACACACACACACACACACACACACACACACACACACACACACACAAAGTGTATTGTTGACTAGGGATCAATGGCACTAACTTTTCATGTTTTACTGCCTGTAACCCTTTAATCCTATTTTAACATTATTTTCATTGACACATTTCTTCTAAACCAGGTCAATATAAGACTTACTCTTTACTCTCTATCTATTTATATTGTACTTATCTCTGCTTTATCCTATTATTTCAATATCCTCATGGGAATGATACAAGTTTAATCTTCCAAACAACCTGGCACTCTAATATGGAAACTATGGTCCTGCAGGAGTGCAAATAGATGTCGAGGCCTTACAGTACAGAGCATGGTAACACAAGGCTACCCTAGAACCTACAGCTCACAGTGTCTGAAGGTGCTGTAGCGTGGCACGGCCTGTCAGAACAAACAGAGCAGGCTGGCACTGTTCAGCAAGGCTTGGCCAGCTTCAACAGCATAGACAAAGGTACACGACCTGAAAGGCACGAGGGAGAATAAATCCATGAGATTGTGAAGCTGCCACTATGCTTTCTACTAAAACAAAACAATTGTGTGGATTGTATGGATAACAATGACACATTTGGGGGGGACATAGAAGGACCATACAGTAGGTTGTGGTGTACAGTATCAAGTTTGAACAAGAACAAGTGGAGTTGAGCTCCCCATCGACCATATTTGGTCACAACACAACTGGTTATTATGCCTTGTCTTATTCAGGAACTAGAAGGGGACAAATCATTTGGGCATCCGCCAAATGATTGGGATCTGCTCCAGTGGGTCTTTCCTTGGCCCATACTACACCTTCCCACCAAGTGTCATGACAATGGTTTCCGTAGTTTGTCCTTTATCCTGCTGACAAACAGACCAAAAAAAGGCCAAGCTGTTGCGCCGTGTAAGCTAAGGCGGGGGTTTATAACTGTGGGCTCCCCGTCGAACACAGTTGAGCCAAATGTTTTTGTCTTACTGCTATTTGGGGTATAATCATGCTCTACGTTGTGGAACTACAATCCCCATTATTTGGGTCCTTTGGGGGATGTAAACAGAAAGCACAATGTTAGCTGAAACTCGAGCCCCGTATGTTGGCCTCTGTTTGTTTACATTTTGGCAAACTGGCACCATGAAAGTTACGCTGAATTAGCTATTAGCAGTTCCTGTTTGCGATGTACCCATGGATGTACAAACAGCTATCACTGAAATCCTTTGACACCTAAGTAAGCTTTAAAATGTTATGATTCTCAAGCAAGTTCTGGAGCATCTTTACCAGATGTGACAGCGACGCTGATCTTCAGCTTGTGAGTCTGTTTGGGTGTCATCATGGCAAAAGGTGCTACTGGAGACACCTACTGTAACGGGAACTATTACAGGAGAGCTTTTAAATCATTTGCCATGTGTTTATATTTCTGTCTGTCTGTCTGTCTGTCTATGGGCAGACTTTGTTACCATGATAGTGTTGCAACCCTTGCAACATGCAGTTACACAACTTTACATATGTGTAGCTGAGATTGAAACTAAGGTCGAGTTTGATAATTGCCGTGGTCCAAGTAAGGGCGCTAGAAATAGGGGGGTAGGAATTCACTTACTGTGATCCCAGTGCAAGATGGCCTCTCGTTTTAATTTCTAAGCTGTTTTATGGACATTTATTCACAATGTAAGTTGGGTATAATGACTTTCTGAGGATGTTTGATTAATTTGACAGACTCCGAGAAGTAATACGAATTTTGATGCAAATTGCAACAATTGGGCACTAAGGGGCTTCTGCTACTGCATTGATATGCAGGCCAAATCAGTGGCCCAACTACAATTAACAGCTTCCTGTTGTTTCTGGAGCACCTGCATGTGGTTCAACTCACACAGTATCTTTGCTCTACATCAAGAGTGTACATGAGCATGGAATTCATTTTTGTCCTTGTATGTCGTAGTTTGACAAAATATTCTCTGCTGAAGGTTTGCTAAATAGCTTTATTTGACAACATAGCAAATTCCATTTGCTGATGAAAACTGATTATTTTGTCAAAGCATAGGTATTTTTTCAAAGGTGATGTACTTGACCATGTTTTTATGTGGAATTTAAAATGAGTTTATTGTATCTTTATTGTATGTGTGGGAGTGTTGTTTTCCTGTCCTTGGGAGAAACCTTCAGCATTCAACATTATCATGAAATAAACTTATATACGTATATGGCCATTCACACTTATTCAAGAAGTTTGTTCGGGTTGGTACTGGAATCACAGTTGGGGGTTACTTTTAGATTAAGGTTAGATTGGAAATGTTAAGTATTGCATAGCATTCAATGGGGAAAGAAAGAAGTCTTTTTTAGAAGTTAGTTCGAGCTGAGTCTCACATGTGTATGTGGAGAGCTAAGTGGGTCTTTACACAAATGAGGCCTTTAGTGTACGTTGAAGCGTGAAAAAAAAGAATCACATTTAGAATGTTTTCTCTCTTTAAAATGTGGCTGGAAGCAATAGAACTTTAAAACCAAATTTGAAATTCATAAATAAATCCAGCACCATGTTTAAAGTATGGATGATGTCTCAAAAGAAAAATGTAGTGGTACTCTTGTCAATAAAGTCCTACTCACACCGTGGTTGACATAGTTTAGCTTACATGACTGAAAAGTCAGTGTGTGTGTGTTTTCCATTTATGGAGAACGCACTGCATATTAAAACCTGTTCTTCAAGGGAACATTTTTGTCTTTGAAGAGGTTTGTGGGCTGATTTTAACCCCTTTCACACTGGACAAAAAGCCCACAAACACCCTCTTAACGTCTGCCGTTTGACTTTGGTGGGAAAGATTACAACTGGAAATCCCTCCGGGGACATATGACTGTGTAGTAGTCACGGAAACATGATGGACTTTTCTGGTGCGATGCTGTGTGTCGCGCGTCGAAGTGATTATATAATAAATATATTCAACAGGGACTTGGACAAATATTATAATGTATTAACTTACAAAGCACACAATGAATACGCTCTCCTCAAAGCCATCAGGCTCCATTGATAGAAACAGTCATTTTACCTCGTAATCATCATAAAGCCCCCTTCATTCAAACCTCACAGAAACAAACTAAAAATCATCAAAACCCTCGTTGTTAGTCTTTCCACTGTTCAATCACCAACTCTGGTTGGAGAGTTTGACAGAGACTAAATAAGTAACAGATATAAAGATGGAGCAACCACCGTTACATTTTCACTGTTTACTAACACTGCTTTCCAGCCCGTCCGCGACACACCAGCAAAAAATAACAAGGCGTACTCGTTTACTAAAGAAGTTATTTTTAGAAGTTAGTTAATGGGAAAGGACTCTATTGCGAAATTTACAAAAAAAGGCACATATGCACTCATTTTGGTGGAAAAAGGGTATGTGACTTTAAAAGGAGGTTTGTGGACTGAAAGGTCATGACTTGTCAGCTTCAACTTTCAACTCGTCTCCAGGCCATGACAGAATCACACTTGGCTCCACAACACCACAATGAGAGCAGCGAGAAGCAGAAATATCTGGTTTGTGATGGCAAACAGGAACATGGTGACTGACTTTTGGTGGTTTTGAGGCCAGAGGCACATGGCACACATGCACCATGTGGGGCGAGCGCTGAGGGGGACTATATTCTCATTAGGTATGGCAAGTCTGGCATCATTTGTGACAATCGAAATTCCCCACTTCCCACTGTGCTGTGCACCCTGATAGCTTCACCTCCAAGACGATATCGTAGGTGCAGCATCGCTACGAGCAAATACACTCAGTGGCCACTTTATTAGGTACACCAGCCATTAAATCATGATGCCTATGATGTTTAGTTTTTAAACTATCATAAAGACGTAAGTTAAATGGTATAGTTTAGCACTGAGGTCATAGTTAGTGATGTTGCTGTACCAAACTGCATTATATGGAAGTATTCTAATATTCTGCTCACCTCATGTACGTACAAACACTTCTCAACATAATACATTCCTGTACAACACCGCCTTCCACTATGACCTCAATAATACACATATAGTCGAATTAACATATTTCTGACAACGTCACCAAAAACGGAACATTATGAGCTTTGTAAAAGTAGAATTTATGCCAGATTAGTTGTATTGAATTGCAATATATCGTTCAGGTGTACCTGTAAAATTACCGGTTACTGTGTTGCTGAAGCTGTACGTACAAGATGCATTTTCAACGCGGGGAACTGACATCTTTAATGTCCACAGCTCCCACCGCGTCGTGGTGCAAAAACGGACAGCTGTGTGTTGGATTACAATCATTCACACCACAGCCATGCGTGTGGTTCAGATGAAAAATGCTACTCATTGTATTTTCGAGCTTGAGAGATTTCATCCGGAGCCAGCTCATCTGCAAAAAGTTCAGCTTTGAATTGGAACTACTCGCGCGTGTACAACAGCAAAGCCACAAAACACAGTAGAGACACGACCATGCCTTGCCCCCTGCGCTCTGTCCTGGTGTGAGCGAATGCAAATCCGGGTAATAATTGACATGAAAATTGCACTTCCCAGCTTGATTGTTACTGGAACTGCACCTCTGCCCCCACACTGGCACAGTTAACTTCACTGTGTCACCAAAACACCAAACAGGCACAAGTGAATAATAAACCTGGTTATGAAAATGCCACTTTCTTGCCTCAAGGTCTCAGCATGCAACATGAGCATTAATGAAGAAAGAGTCCATAGTGTGTCAGTCTGTCCAACATGTGCACACATCAGATGTCAAAATGGGTTTTCCTTGAGTATACTGTGATTTGATATGTTATCTTCTTTTCTTATCTTCTACAAAAGGCCATATCCTGATTATGAGATGTTAAGTACACGAGGCACAATTTGAAAGGCTGCTGTCATATCTACCAGCATGTTGAAACCAGTGGGATGGAAACATGAATACTGATGATATTTTTTTTTATATGCTATTGCGTGGAGCTAACAACTTTATTATTGCCTTTGTTTTTCCAGTATTAAAGGGTATTTCTAAGAAGCTGCTGAGCTATTTCTGATTTACTTTTTAATATAAACACAGCAAACATCACAGTAATATTAGTAATATTATATCACCAACAGAATATAGATTACCATTAAAATACAGAGGAAATTCAAATCAAACAATAGTAAACTGGAATATCTAAATCGGACAAACTCAAAGTTCACAACTACAACAAGTCCAGATTCAGGGACAGTGCAGCCTGTCCTGCGGCCTTTTCAATGGAGTCTACTCTTAATAGATATGACATACTGACAATGTACATTTTGCCACGAAGACACAAAATCTCAACGCATTGGCTAACTATATTAACAAAGCTCAAGGTTGATTAATCATTGTTTTGCCACAACAATGTATCCAAGTGCCGACGGGAGGATTAAACGCAGCTGTGATTCAGATACTGGCCACCTGGTACTGACAGAACAATAGTTCACTTTTTTTTTTTACGTAGCATTTAGCAAAACAAAAGGTATGAGGTACTTTTTGAAACACAGACGGACAGAAGCGAAACATTAACACATAATCAGGTAGATGAAAAATATTGACATCTAGGGAAACAGCATTAAAGGGCAGCATAAAACACTGCAGACCAAACAACAGATAAAACAGTCCTAAAATAAAGTAAGCTCATGGGCAAAACAATACTAAAATGCGACAAATAAAATAACAAAGTAAGCTAAAGTAATCTAAAAACAGGGAATTATTTACCGTACAAATAACTTTCATACTAAAGGTACTAAATTATTTCCATAGATATAAGATTCATTAATATAAATTCCTTTTGCAAACTATTCCAAGTGGCTGAAGCAGAAAACATCTTTCCCATCTCCGTCCGTACGTCAGATACTGACAGCAGATTGTTGTGTAAAAATAGCCGCAGCATGCTCAATAGGTGAAATAATGTAAAAGAAGAAGCTATTTTTGTAGCATCTCTTTAGGTGGTATCAGTCTCCCGTTTAATATGTGATTGCATTCTTTCTTTTTCTTTTGAGAACTTTCCCTCATCTCCATACTGGCCCTGAAGTCCTCCCCTCCTCGTGCGATTAGACATGTCAGTCAGACATGGGGGTGAAAATGCACAGTCCGTGTTACAGGTATATACATGTATTCTGCAGTTGTGCTTAAGCTAAAATGAGGCTTCAGCAGGTAGTTAGACACGTCATACAAGAACAAAAAAACAAACTGTAACTTCTAAGTTACCAACTTAATTTGAAGAGTATTAAAGCCTCGTAAAGCCTGTGCACTTTACAATACATTTTTGCAACTATGGACTTTGCTCTAAGTTAAGCTGAATGGTTCACATTTTGCTATGAATAAGTCATCACATACAGTAAGAGCATTAAACAGGAGGAAAGCCTCTCAAGTTACTACACAGCAGAACACAACATTGGTTCCATAGAAATGGCAGACGGAACTCAAAAAAGAAAAAGAAAAAAAAACAATAAGAAAAAAAAAACTGTGTTTTCACTGTCGGCTTAAGGTATTCATTCAGTTTCTCGTCATTGTTCAGAT
This sequence comes from Bovichtus diacanthus, assembly GCA_943590825.1. Classification (NCBI taxonomy): domain Eukaryota; kingdom Metazoa; phylum Chordata; class Actinopteri; order Perciformes; family Bovichtidae; genus Bovichtus; species Bovichtus diacanthus. The sequence continues at coordinate 345,447 of CALSBV010011423.1, read as the reverse complement.
GCATTGTCAGAAACAATAGTGTATGGTTTTAGGATTAGGTGACACAAACAACACAACTATGTTTCAGTTCGAAAAATAGCAGCTCGAAATGTCAGTGTTCTGAAACTCTTCATACCATAAATAAGAAACACATAATGGTGTAAAAAAACAACTAAATTCTCACTGGAGACCAGAAAAGAAACTAAGAAAACTTTTCTTCAGGTAAACGATATTTATTCGCTAATGATGTGATGAGCGTTACAAAAATACAGAGCTGCGGTCCATCCTATTTCACCGTTCCACAGACCACATTAAAGTAGTTACTCTGTCTCACGGATTCACAGGACATGGGCCAATCTATTGTCTACAACATATTTTATACCCCCCGTCTTTCAGGTATAGTCTTCTCCCATTGGTTCGCTGGGGCCAGGTCCTATTGGCCCCTTGTTGGCACTTAGGTGTGTCCACGCCTCTCAGCGCTTCTCTGCTCCAATCAGATCTTCAGTCACCCTTTTAAGAAGTGGTGTACCCTTACGTTTTTACAGTTTACACTATTGCATATTATTTCACAGTATGTTGGTCATTCTTAGGCGTAGTTACTTAATTCAACAACATTTAACATTTCTAAAATAAGGATGAAAATAAGGCACATAGTAACAATTTACACATTCATAATACTTCTAAATAAGGACATAATAAGGTGCATTGTAACATCTTATATATTGATTTTTATTACATAAGCCAATCAGAGGCAGAGTAGGGTGGGACATGTCTTTACCATCTTTCTTCATAATAATTACCCGTGTGCCTCTTTTTGTTGTGTCATTTCAGAGCAATTGCCCCCCTGAGCAATGGGCATTTGTTTTCTGGGCAACGCGTTCATAGATGACTGAAAAGCGTGCATCCATAGTTTCTATCTCAAATGCTTTTTTTTTAAAAAAATTTTTTAAAAGGCCTCCACCAGTGTCTCACAGATGCTTGTCCTACTCCTTCCGCTTCCATAGTTTGACTACAGTTTGTCTCCATTGTTGGAAACAACAAGAATGGGTTTTAGTTTGCAAAGCAGCAAATGGATGCTAGAAACTTCTTACACAATCATATCACACCTGCAGTCAAAACTGAAACTAAACTAAACAGAGTGTACTTCTTTTTATCTTGCTCATCATTGACATCAGGCCATGGATCACAGTCTAATTGAACATCACATTGTCCAGCCCTGACCCAGGACCACACTACACACTACCTACGGTCCTGGACTTGAACACTTCAGTCACAGATGCGCTCATAAAATGTTTTGTGAAAAATGTGAACTTAACAGATGTTCGGAATGTAAAGAAACATTACGTCAGTTGGCCGGATCTATTCAGATGATGATGTTTTTTCCAGCTTGTAGGTAGCTGAGATCTATATTTTCAAAAGTCTTCCAGTATCAAATTTATTGAGCGTATCCGTGACTATTGCTCCGACTGCCCATATTACGAAACCCCAGTAGTCTGAAAAATGTCCCATTGGACTAAATGCCCATCATCCCTAAAACAAACGGACCCTCTGATTGGCTAGTATTTGTTGCGTTTGTCAATGGGGTTGGTTAAGTTTAGGCACAAGGAGTGAGATTGATTAGGGTTATCAGGATATGCCATTTAGAGGCAGTTTGAACCTTTGTCATAGTGGATCAATGACGTAATTATGCATAATAATTAGCCATGTGCAACTGTTTTATTCAGGAACGGACTTTCAGTCCAATGGGACCTTTTTCTATTTTGTCTATCGGGGTTTGGGACTAATAGGATGTCGAAAAAATGGCGTGGCACCCACAGAAATTATTCTTTTTTCCATGACGAAAACCAGACAAATGTATTACACTTTTCATCAACGAAAACGAAACGAGAATGTGAAAGAGGAACGAATGACGACAAATTAACTAATGACTGTTTTTAATGCACATTCAACAACCTGTGTGCATCTGTAGGCTCGCACGCTGTAGCCAAGCTCCTGATTAGTACAACAGTATCCTCCACCGTTTAAAATATCTGTGGTTAGCCGCTTGACCTGTTGACTTTGACCGTTTTAATAAGAAGAATCTTGCATTCAGTAACATGTCTTTGTCAGAAAAACGATCTGATGTTACCTGTTCTTGGAGGAACGGTTTTATAAACTAAATTAATCTGCAATCCCATGAGAATTAGACAGAAAGTGAGAACAAATCAGCTGGCACAAACAACAAAAACATGCATTATAGAAGAGTAAGCTAGCGTAACATTATTAAGTGCTGTGGATGTTGATGTAATGTTTGTTTCAATATCTCTTATTGGAAGCATTTGTTGCATACAGAATAGGGAACTGCTTCAATTATTACATTATTTCCAAAAACGTCAAATAATAATTTTCAAAAGTTTGAGTATACGTTTTTTTTTTCTTGCTCCTCTTAACCCATAGGTGATGAAGTGTTGCTGAGAAGCAGTTAATTTACTAAGTGCCTCTGATATTCCCAGTATAATTAGTTATGAATCTGGCTCCAGTGGGATTTTCAGTATATTGGAGAAAATGCTGAATATTTTGGTCCAAAGGTTTTTCTATTTTAAGGCAAAACTGTGGGTTAAAGTGGCTTCTTTAAACTGCCATTTGTCGCGGAGAGGAGAAACACTGGGGAATATTTATTCAGTTTAAAATGTGGAATAGTACAGCCTGTGCAGCACTTTAAACTGTATGTGTTGATCTATTGTAAGCCTTCTGTCCCTTATGTCGTTTGAGATTTGTTGACCCGGCTCATCCTCCCAATGCACGCTTGTTAACCTCAGATGAAGGGGCGGTAACGTTTTGTAGAACATTGTAAATGTGGGAAATCAAATTCTCTGTATCTGCCTGCCTATTCAAACATTTATCAAGTTTATTGGAACTTGCAGTGTGGTAGTCCTGCATATATGTTTTGACATCGTCCCTAACCTGAATATATCTAGTAAAATGACTAGTTACAGTATATCATACGCCCTTTATATCAGAGGCTAAAATACCTCTCAATATGACTTATAATTCAACAGTGACACAAACTACAGTCTCCCAAAATGACCATAATGTTGAATTATCTTCTTTCTAAATCGGTTTTAACAAAAAAACTGAACATTATTACTGGTTTGTATGAGACTTTGGGGTGAAACGCTACACAGAAGTCACGGTTCGATGCATACCCGGGTTTAGGAGTGCGTTAGGTAAAGCAGAAAAAATAAAATAAAATAAATATGCATATGTTTCTTTTCTCTTTTTATTTTATCAGTCAGTGTTTTTTTTTAATCAGACACCTTCCCAAGAGCAATAAATCACAAAAGGCTACAAAACTGAAAATAATCTCTCATGCCATGAAATTGAACATACAAAATAAATAGGATGATACAAAAAAAATTTACTTTGGAGGAGTGTAACAATTAGTTACACCTTGGCTATATGCCAATGTAAACGCCAAGTGCTTCAATAATTGTTTTATCCAATTCTAAAGGTTTTTTGGCCCATTTGGGTGACACCATTGAATCTTTGTTCCCATGTTTAATGCGTTTCCACACACAACGACAGAGCAATGTCAACACACCATCCTCATCTCGTACACGACTCTCTCCCCGTCGCTGTTGTAGCTGGCCGTGAACATGCAGCAGGCGGGTCTTCCAGCTCCAGTGTTTCATTTGCGGCCGTCATAGTGTGACTGACTCACACGGCAATCTGCACGTTACGATCTCCACATATGTCGCTCACGACGCACGGCAAAAAAAATTCCCGCCGGAACTCGCATTTTGGTTTACGCATCGAGTGCATCAACCTACATACCATGTATTCTGCGCGCACCAGACCGAAATACACAAACCATTACAGCCCCAATTAGACTGCATTACCTTTAGCTTGGGGAATGTAATACATTGGTGAGGGTAGAATCCTGTGCACTGCATGATGGTATAGACTCAGGGTAAACCACATGGCATCCAACTGTCTCTACGATTTTCTGCCAGTGGAGGCAGGTTCCTCTCACAGCTACAGGTGTTGCCAAATTGCAGCTTTAAGGTTAAGGGTGCAGTCAGGTAGAATGACATTAGGTGTAACATCACTGTCTAGGACTGCCTGAACTAAACCGAGCAGAACTCCTGGCTGCTTCGGAGTGGTCCGTTGATCTCATTGGACGGTGTACAGAGGTTCGTTTAGTGCTTGAATCTCCACACTGTCAGTCATGAGACATCGAAGAAGCCAGAACATCACATCACAGAGACATAATGTAGCGTCACAGAGAGCATGAACCAAGTGTTCACTTGTATAGCAGTACATATAAGTGCGTCTATGTGTGTGTGTGTGTGTGTGTGTGTCAGAGAGAAAAAGACTAAAGAGATGAACTGAAGAGAAAAAAAGGGACATTAGTTTGAAAGCGGAAGAAAAGAGAGAAGTGGAATAAAGGGAAAAGGGTAAAAGAGAAAAGGGTAGATGGAGAGAAAAAAAAGGAGAAGTGTAGAAAAGGGTTTTGTAATCTCGGTATAGTGGTGTTGTGCCGTCTCCATGGCGACAGGCACAAAGGCCCGTGGTTGGCCATTGATGGCTAATTGTATTCTTCACAGCTCTTTTGTTAATTGTTGTCTGCCCAGCTCCCACTTCCTGCTGGGCCACGGCACAAAGCCACGAACAGGAGGGATTAGAAATGGCACATCAGCTCCCCCAATGCACAGCCAAGCTCTCTCTACCTCGTTCTCTCTCTCTCTTTCATTCTCTCTCCTCCTCTCTTTGTCCCTCTTTCTTTCTCTATCTCTCTGTCCCCATAGAGCCTCGCCTCCTTTTATCTTCCCCTTACCGTGTGCACTCCCATGACCTCGCAGATTTCTTCTTTCTTTCTTTTATTTCCTCCTTTCTTTCAGTCTTGATATGAGGTCTTTACTTTTTCAGTCCCATTTTTGTGACGTACTGTCAGCTTGTTTTTTCTGCTTTGCCTACTTCACTGCCAGCATTATTCACACATATGCAGATAAGACAGACTTACTGTACAACATGCCCACACTAATGTCCATTAATGAAGATACCTTTTTTTTTTTTTAACTAAACAATAAAAAAAACACCTTTCAGTCACAGTTTTTGGCTTTTCATCATCACTAAGCCAATGTTTTCCACCCCTGAAAACTGAGCTTGTTGTGAACACTGATGAACGATTGATAACTTTTCGCAAATCATGGACAAAGTACAGTACTTCCACTGTGCAGCAATGTTAAGGAACTGTTCAGAAATTAGGTGTTGTCATTGACATACTGTATTTTCTGTTCTTAGACAACTGTTCATGTATGAAATGAAATCTGATAAAGACACATTACAATTCTTCACTCGTCTGTCCTCTGACAATAGAATTCATCAATGACAACTACTGTTAGATCAGTTATATTGAGAAACCAAAACGAGTGATCACAGCTGACAGAACCAAGCAGAGTAGTGGTCAGGCTTCCAAATAGCACCTAACCCTGAGTTGCTCCAGGGGAACTGTCCCTGTAGTTAGTTCACTCTAAGTCGCTCTGGATAAGCGCATCTGCTAAATGACCTGTAATGTAATGCAATTGGCCATGTTTGTCAAATGTTCCACCAATTCAACCACCGAAGGTTGCAGTATAGCGTATGTACGACTTTGTTGTTTCCTAGCACCGCCATTAGAGGGAGAAGAGGACAAATATAGGATTTAAAGAACCCATGAAATGGGTACTCGAGCTGCCTGTAAACAGCTCGTTCCTGGAAAACAGTTCCTCTTCAGTTTGAGCTTGTGGTGTATTAATAAATGGATATTTGCTCTGTCTTCCATTAAATTCAGCTGAAACCCATACAACCCAGTGAATACAAGGATGCATTTCCTGTTTTGGGGAGACCTTCTGGCCGAGTTGCGAGCAAAGGTGCCAGTATAATCCATCAGAACTGCTCTTCAGATAATCAAGCAGCTTCTGAAGGTGCCATGCCATTGTTCCAAAGGCCCATTGTTCCGAAACCCCAACAGTCAGAAATGTGTCCCATTGGACTGTAAGCCCATTTGACCGACAGTTTGATACCCCAAAAAACAAACGTGCATTGCTCGGAAGGCCAAGTGCTGCCAAATAACAAACTATCCCACTGACAAACAGAAGCACGCGGCTAACTATTATGCAGAAGGACAGCAAAGGCGTGACCCACCCTACTCTGCCTCTGATTGGCTTGCTGGGGTATTCTTACCCTCACCCTAACCGATCTCTTTTCTAAGGCCTAAATTTAACCAACCCAACCAACAAAGGCAATGAGTACTAGCCAATCAGAGGCAGAGTAGGCCGAGTCTTGTCTTTGCCATAGTAGCAGAATGTGTATTTTTCGGAGCAGTGGACCTTCAGAACAATGGCCGTTTGTTTTCAGGGTAACAGACTGTTGGACAGATGGGCTTTCGGCCCAATGGGACATTTTTCGTACTATTGGGGTTTCGGAACAATGGGCAGCCCATCGTCTTCCCAAAGACCAGGGGCTGCATTTCTGTTACTTTCCAAAATCGACAATCTGACACTCACGTACACTTCACACAGCAATTGGCCAGGCGTGTGGAGGTGGGAAAGTAAGCAGGGTTTGAATTTACCGCTGAAGCTCTCTCTTTTACCTTCATCACACTACTATTTCTGTGACTTTTCGTGTGATCAACCGAGTGTAACACTATGAAAGCCTTTCGGGAGATGCTGTCGGAAAATGTGTTATCCCCATATTGAATTGATTTTCCATCTCACCTCTCTCAATGACGTGTGGCTGTTTGGAATCGCTACCACATTCACCTTTCAATGTAGTCGATTGACAGTAGCATGAAAAACAAACAACATAATCTCTAAGATTTCACTTTTGTTCAACTTTTACCTGCAAGTTGATAACCGACGGACCATGAACACTGTTAGGATAGATCCCTCACTGACTTGTTGCAACAGAAAATACAATTTCTTTAAACATTTAAGGATTTTTGAAAAAATATATTTTGTTGTAAATGGCAAACTTACAAAACACAGCCTGAGGTTTGGAAACAGCCATTTAAAACTTTAGAATTACATTTTAAAATCGGTCTCCCTATGTTCCCATTGTTTTCAAAGCTACAACATGTAAAATAGAAAAATTAAAAAATGTATAAAGATGAAGACATGAGGATATTTTCATTTGATGCTGCTGTAAAAAAAGCAAGAAAAAATAACATGATTTGGTGTTTAAATATGTTGCTCAGTGTAATCATCTGGAAAACATGCAGAATACATACAAATAATTCAGTGTACTTGCAATACAGTGTGTAAATGTTTTACAATATTTGTAGTGAATACGGGGAGGTTATAGGGAGATGACACAAAAAAGTTGTTTCTACTCATGCTAGTAGTTTTTGACTATTTGTCACTGAGAGTGTTGGGCAACTTTGCTCGTGGTGTTAAAGGCGTAAAAAGGACATTTTGAGAAACTCAAAAGCATCTCGCTCTTTGGGGGGAAATAAAAGAAGAAGATTACTCTGGATAAAACTTTTTCTTTCAAATGTTTTCGTGAGGAAAACAGATTTTGGTCATTTTTGTACCACAGTCATAAAAAATGTTGAGGTTAGTTGGTTATGGATTTTTTTTTTCCTGGAATAAGACACTGCTGTTGAATTTGTCAAATGTCATTTATTTTGTTGCTTTAAGCAGCGCAAATGAATTCTATTCACCTCTTTAGTATTTAGGTGACGGAACATGTTTAGATGTCTGTAGAGAATACAAACTACCAAGGAAAACGTCTCTATAATTTTGGAGAACAGAACCATTAATTAGTGAAACTAATTAGTTGATTAAATAATTTTGATGAACATACAACTTGATGATCCGTTATTAATTTTAGGCATTTATCAAAAATTCCAGACATTTGTTAAGTCCAGCTTCTCCGCACGATCTGCTGCTTTTGGGTTTGGGGCTGTTGGTCACAATGGCGGACTGTATGAAAGTTACTGCAGACGGTGGCTGAACTTTATGTTTTTCTTATATTTTAAATACTGTAAGACCCTTCCCAACTTAAATCATATTTTCTGTGGAGACTATCCTTGACTAGGATTTGGAACTGAAACTGGGTTCCAGGTAAGAACCGAATCCAAAATGCAATGTACCGGGTACCCAAAAAAAAAAGAGAATTTCGGTTCTGCTTAACGGTTCCTAAACACGCACATTGGCGCTCTCTCTGGACTGGGTGGCGCTCCGCAAAGCGATACATCTTGTTTTTGAATCGTCTCGGCACTATGGGAAGATTAATACGACCGCAGGTTCTGTTCCCTGCTCTGCTGATTGCTGGTCGGCGCAGCAGCGTCTCTCGCTCCACACACAGCGGCTCCACCTCTGTGTCATTTCAGCAGGTTTCAGTGTTACAATTGTGTAACAGTTTTCATAAATACACCCCCCCCCTGCGAAATAAACAAGTGACCCATTATCACCCCCTCAAAGAATCGAATTCAAGAACCGTTAAGAACTGAAATCGATAAGCAGAACCGGAATCGTTAAAAATTCAAACGATTGTTTCATATAATACATCTCACAAGGGAAGGCTGAGCTGATATATAAATATGAGGAAGGAGAAAGAAAAAAGAAACTTGTCAGACTGCCCTCTCTTCAGCAAAAAATTAAAATGATAACACCCCCACCCCTCTCATAATTTATGTACAGCCCCTAAGACATTTGAAGACGTCACCTTTGGCACTGGGAACTTGTGATTGTTGCCTTTTTCAACATTTTCTATGAATCAAACAGCTAATGAATCGACCGATTGTCTTTTCAACCAACTGTTGATTAGTTGAAAAAACAATCGGTAGATCAATCGAAAAGGAAAATAAGACCTGTTGGTCACATAGAAAGTTATTTATCCATGTTGGTAGCCGAGTGAATTGAACTGAAGTACACATGTCTGTAAATAGATACTGGATTGGATGTCTCAAAAGGAGGACAATAAGCTGCCAATTATTGGGAACTAACCCATCAATAGCGATCAATAGTTCGATCGATGTGTGTGAATGTGACAAGAAGCCGGTGGCAGAGAACAGCTCTGGGTTCATTTTCTCTCCCTCCCTCCCTGTCGACACCGCCACCACCTGGAAAATCAGTCCCTCTCCCTTTAAGTGGGAGGTGAGCGGCAGGGCGAGTGTTGGAAACCCAGAGCAGCAGACAGATAGAAAGTCACCGGGAGTGAGTGAGTGAGTGAGTGAGTGAGAGAGTGAGTGAGTGAGTGAGGGCAAGGCTGCGCTCCATGTCTCCAAAAAAACATTTACGCACCGCAGCAGTATTCCGCCTCTCGCCGTCACCTTCCCGACATCCAGCAGCGGCCGGCTGTCTCCACTCTGAAGGACCGGAGCGGAGGAGCGCGCACACGTACCGAGCAGCCTGTGTCCCAAACCACCGAGCGGTGCATGCGGTGAGGAATTAAAGCGGGAGAGGCAGAGGAGGAGGACGGAAGTTTTATTTTTTTGTTTTTGTTTTTGTTTGTCCCCCCCACCCCCCTTCTCGCGGAGAGCTCAGGGCTCACCGGGACTGGTGAGTAAAGGATTGATCACGTGAAATGTAAAAAAAACCCCGAAGCTTTTTGTCATGAACTAATCCTTTTTTTAGATGCCGAGGAGCGCGAACATTACAGCTCACTGGAAGTGTCGCGCAACATTTGCTTTCAAAACTTCCAAACGTCTCTTTGAGTCAGGTGTGCATCTGTGATAGTACTGGAGGGGATCGAACTAGCAGTTTTACCCAGTGTCATTTTTTTTGTTGTTGTTGTAAAATTCCACCCTGTACGTGAATTCCCATCTTCCCGAAAAACTTCCAATATTTGCTTTCCTCCATTTTATTTCAAAATCCAGCTCATTCTAACTTGGACCCAGTTCTCTTCACTGTGACTCTCTCTCTCTGGTGACATCTTTTATTTATTCCCTCTGAATGTGTCTAGTCGGGGGAGATGATGGTGAGGAGGAGGAGGAGGATGATGAGGAAGATGATGTCAGTTCTGTTGGCAGATCTCAGCAGGTTCACCCAGAATAGGTACAGGCGTCAACATTTTACCAAAGGCTTTCAACACTCCTTTTTAAATGTTTTATTTTTTTTATTTGTTCACTTCAGCTCATTCGCTAACGTGTCGGAGTGCAACGGAAGAATCTGAACTTTATCAAGTTTCAGAGGGATGAGTGAAGTTCTCTTAAGTGTTTACTTAAAAAAAGAAAAACCCCGTCAGAATGTAGTTGACAATGGGCTCAGGGTGTCATGGTGACTCGTGCTGTGCAGTCATAGTCTGCATGCAGTGTTCGAAGCATTGTGGGTGTCCCACACAAGGGTCCTTTTTTGAAAGCGTTTAGGGGCATTGTGAAAAAGGGTCCGAGATAATGGTTGATAATGTGGATCAATCCGTTAGGACAGCTCGGAGGTGACGTCTCGGTCTCAGCGCAGAGTACAAAGTATGTAAAAGCTGGTGGCTGCCACAGTGGGGTGGTACTGAACAGCAAAGTTGTAAATGTGTGTGTGTGTGTGTGTGTGTGTGTGTGTGTGTGTGTGTGTGTGT
>CALSBV010011423.1:318428-329146 GCA_943590825.1 Bovichtus diacanthus | reverse complement strand
AGTGGGGGTGAAGGGGCTTTGTAAAGGAAGAGAAAAAAAAGTGGCCTTCATACACATCCTTTCTTCCCTTTTCTCTTGTTCTATCTCTTTATTGGGAGTGTGTTTTGTCTCTGCCCCCTCCTCCTCCTCCTCTCTGATAAATGCCACAGTAGCCTTTCGCTAGCCGCCACAATAGACGACCTGTTTCAGAGCGAGAGAGCGGGGCAGAGGGAGAGAAAGGGGGATGAGAGGGAGGCAGGCATGAAAAGAAAAATGGCTGCTTTTTAACCTGTGCTTCTGAAAAGCAGAAGAATAAAGCTGCCGTGACTAAAGCCAGAGTCCTGTTCTCCCCTCTTTTCTCTCTGCTCTGTGTCTTTGTGGAGGGCACATTTGTGTCATCAGCCTATTTATACATCTTATTTAGAAAGCCTTGAGAGAGAGAGAGCAAGAGAGAGAGAGACTTATGAAGTGTATTGGAGCAGGATGGAAGCAGCCATTCAGACATGTTTAACATGGAATTGTGATTGAAGACATTCAGTCACAAGTCAGAACTGCGCTTTGAAATGATTTATTTCTCACGGCAATAAACTAAATGGAATATCAGTTACTTGTTGTGCTTTATCTTTTAGTTTTTTACTGTGGAACATTTTCAAAGAGGAAGGCATTAGTGGAAGATGTATTCAGATACTTTTAATTCAGTCAAAGTAGCAATACCATTATATAAAACTAGTAGGGCACTTGGAGAGCGCAGACCTCCGCCAAGACCATTTCCATAAGTGAAAAATAATGCGTGTATCCGCCCCGTGATTCAGATCCGCTCCAAATTGAAATTAGTTCTTTCTTCACACATGCTACACCCTTTTTTTTCCCCAAGTTTCATGAAAATGTTACCAGTAGTTTTTCCGCAATCCTGCTGACATTCAAATTAAAATGTTATTAAAATTTACTGAATCAAAAAGTATGAAAAATACTCATAATGCATGCAAAAATGTTAAACCACTGAATGGTAATTATGAATGCGTTAACCTGTGTTTTTTAATGGTGTTTTCCGTCAATGTGGAGCCAATTTAATTCTAAATGTGTATGCTCCTGACTGAAGGTTTTGGAAAAAAATATCTAATTGTGATTATTTTTACTGATATTTCAATTGCGATATGATTCACGATATTCGAGTGAATTATCGTTATTTTCATTGAAAAATATATTAAAATGATCAGTGTGATTTTTAAAAAAATTATTTTTTAAATTAAATAAAAAAAAAAAAAATTATTATAATTGTTTTTGCGAGCATCTGTACCAAACAAAGAGTAGGCCGGTACATCTCTGCAGCACCATCACTCTTCATTCAGAATGCGAGTTTCACGCTTATGTTGCATCTCCTGCGATATGGTTATTTCACTGGTCCATATTGCGTAGCTGGTGTACTAAAATTAATTTTTTACTTTTACTAACATTGCGAGATGGGGCATTTAGCCCATGGTGGAGGTCTGCACCCTCAGAGTGCCCTTCTAGTGTGTTTTGTATTGCAAGGGTTATCATGCATTGTCCATCACGGTCTCAACAAAAGAGTTCCTCGGTAATCTGCGGCTAATCTCCACTTCCTTGCGATTGTATCTCGTTCCTCTCTCTTTATCCCGCTCTGTTTGGCTTCTGCTCTCTGATAGGCTCGTATAAGATAACAAGTTAGGAAACCAATCAAAAGGAGCGTAACTACAGTACATGTTCAACATCTAGAGAGCTCTGAGTTGAGAAAATAAGACCTGGGTCACAGCGGTTCAGATGGTTTCCTGTATAATTTTTTGTCTCATAGTTTTTGTGTTGCCAAGTATTTAGATTTAGACAAGAACTAAATACTTCAAACACAGTTCACAATGACTACTTTGTGCTAGGACATGGTGGTCACCATGGTTATGAGTATAAGTCTATGCTTCTTTCATATTGTAATTTTTAGGCTGGCATAACACCATTGCTTTATTATATTTTTTGCTTTGAGTTTATCTGATACAGTATAATAGTCGTATGTTTGATGTTCTAGCAACAAAGAGAGAGGTTTTTTCTTTTCTTTTACTGTCTTTTTCTCGCCGCAGCACCCCCTACTTAAAACTTGTTCCGTAGCTATAGAGATAGAAAAACTGAGCCATGTAACCAGAAAGATTCGTCCTGCTGTATTGTTTTGTTGACACTGAAGAACTAATTCTGCTGAAAATCACGAACAATCCGAGCTTGAAAGCAGCTGCAGCCCCGCTGCTGTCTGGAGAGGCTGTGAACTTCGAACTGTGCACTTACCGCGAGTCTTACACCTGTTGACTGGGAAGATTATAGTCCGGAGAATCTTTTAGATATCACTCAGAAAGTCCTCGATTGTTCTGTGCCTGTGGTATTTCTGTGCTTGTAAAAACTTCACAAATGGTGCTTGTATTGGACGAGCACATAAAAACATGAAGACTGTTGCCCAAATTTCCAATTTCACAAAGGTGTCCATGCTTTGCACATAGTGCTCAGTGACGGGGCCTCTCTCCAAGCCAAGTCTCTCCGCCTTGTACTTTTAGAGTTTATAGCAAAATCCCATACTACTCTGTAAATGCATGTTCCACAGTTAAATATGTAACAAAGCCCTTTAAAATATCTATGGGTTTTGCAGCATTTGAACCCGGGTATGTGCACTTTAGCACTATGAGGTGCGTGGTTGCATGAGCTAGGTTAATGTTAAAAGGGAAACCAAAGCTGACTCTACATAAAGCTGTTGCTCTTTTCCTTTTTATCACTTCTGAAGAAGCTCAACCACACTGCATCAGCAGATGAACAAACCCGAAACCACAACCATGACAACTTTGTCAGCCAGTAGAACACAGGGGAAAGTTCAGTCATGTGATTCAAGAGGGGATGCCACAACTTCTTTAACCCTCATTAGGATGCAAATGATTGCAAATGATGTTAATAATAATCGGTAATCATTTCAACATAAAAGTCTGCAAAAGTAGAATATTTCCTGCTTTTTATTCACAAACAATTGCCATGCTATTGCCATGCTATTTGACATGTTTCCAAACTGAAGTCATTTGTGCTGGTTGAGCTTTCAAAGTGAGCTTAAAACAAAGCCCGGCTCATTCCTGTATCAATGATAAGGGCTCCGCCTACAAAGAACTTTATCTAAATAAAATAATTGGCCATGATCTCCTGACATGTCTATGTGGTTATATTTAAGAAAAGCAGTGGTCAGGGGTGAGTCATATGCAGTCTGTTCATTGTAAATCCTGTCAGCAGATCAGCTTTGAAAGAGATATAATGTCAGAGATAATGGTAAAAAAAGAAAGAAGGAAAGAGCAGCAGAGGCCTTCAGTTTTGGTCCTGTTTATTAATTATGGGTGCTGAAGATTGCCAAAAAAAACACAACCAACTATCAAAAACATCCTCCGATGCACAGATACTGTAATGCCATATTTGCATGTTGTTGGTTAATAGATTCTGGATCAATTAAGTCAATATGTTTATCGATAACTGAACAATCACTCATTAGTCATGAGCATCCCTCGGGCTGATCTGGGTAATTGTATCGTGTTATACTTTGCAATGACATGACGAGAAAAAGAAAATTTGACAAATATTGACAAAGTAATTTAGGAATATCTGATATACCTGTTCCTCCTAATGATTAGTAGAGGAGAGCTAGCTTTTAAAGATACTATTTCTTTGCTCAGATGGCCCATTATTCCGAAACCCCAATAGTCCAAAAATGTCCCATTGGACCAAAAGCCCATTTGTCCGATAGCCCGTTATGCTGAAAACAAATGGCAATCTTCTGAAGGCCCATTGCTGAGAAAAATACACACTCTCCCTGCAACAAATGGACCAACATGACTGATTATAATGCAGAATGTTGTTATCAGTTTTTTTCCCCTACTGGTGAAGGCATGACCCGCTGCCTGGTATTCTGCCTCTGATTGGCTTACCATCATATGGTTACCCTCACCCTAAACAATCTCAATCCTCATGCCTAAGCCTGACCAACCCAACTGATGAAGGCGAGTAATCAGAGGCAGATTAATAACAATAAGCCATGTGCTTCTGTTTGTTGCTGGTAGAGTGTGTATTTTTTCGGAACAATGGGCCTTCAGCACAATAGCCGTTTGCTTTCAGGGTGACGGGCAGTCGGACAAATGGCTTTTGGTCTAGTTGAACATTTTTCGGGCTATTGGGGTTTTGGAATAATGGACCGTTGGATAAATGGGCAGTCCCCAGTCATATTACGCTATTGTCTGTATTTTAGAATGAAGAAGTAGCAAGGCAGCAACTCCAAGCTAGCAGATGTTCCAACATTACTTTTGTAAGTCACTGAAATCTCTCCAAGCCTTTAAAATGCTGGCGGGATTGTCAGCAGGTTACAAAAATTGTCTGACGCGGTCGCTCAATTCCAGAGGTTTTGAAAAGCGCTCAATTTGAACCATCCAGAATCTTTTACAGTCATGTCTGAATGTCTGGCATTCGGTCTTATCTTGACATACGGAGCGAAACACTGAACATTTTTGGGTTCATGTGTTTTTACAAATGTTCGAAATGTAAGAAAGTTCCTGTTTCACTTTGGTTCTGTATTTCTTACTGCTAATAATGACTGTAACCAATAATAACTGTAACCAACTCTAATTTAGACTGATTAGGTAGATTATTTGCTACCTGTGCATTAAGACAATCCAGTAAGAGCGGGCCTGGTGTCTAATTTTATTAACGTACATTTCTTTTTTTATTTCTTTAAGTAACTTCTACCTCTTCTGGGTATGGGGGAAATCAGAAGTGTGAGATGGAAAATGTGGAACTGAGTGAGTGTTCTTGTGGGTCTATGCAGTGGGCGGGCCTCGATGGGGGCAGCCTCTGAACTCCAATAGGAAAAGGGAGTAAAATGTAGTCTTTGTGATGTCTCTATCACTCCATCGCAGCGCTGGAGTTCCCAATACTGGCCTTTGTGTAATGAACTGACCAGCGTCCACAGAACAACAGCAGCTTATCAGGGCTTTTAGGTCTCTGTGTTCGCTCCTCAGCACACACGCACACACACACACACGCACACATACACACACGCAGTGCTAGGTAAAAAAAAAACTAAACATGAGGAAACTAAGTGTATTCTTGATGAGCTTATTCTTTGGACTCTGCACTATATGGTTCAGTACCCTTGACATCAAAAGGCCAAGAGAACAGAGGGAGAGAGGGGAAGGAAAGGAGAAGAGGGCAAAGCTTTTGTGTCTCTAGTCCTGAGAGCTCATTCTCTAATGAGGCCCAGTCAGCAACGCAAGGAAGCTTTGTTCGAGAACTGTGTGTGTCTGTTGTTGTGTGGACGTCTTTATCGACCTCTCCGATTAAAAAAAAAAAAGAGAAAAAAAGAATTTAAAACCCCAAACATACACACGCAATTCTTTGAGATGTCCTCTGTCAGTGTGATCTTAAGAGTATTCTGTTTTCTGCAGGAAGGCCTTGAGATTTCAGCGAAAAGCTGAAGATTTTCTAAACGTCAATAAGTTAGTGCTAAATAAAAGAATGGTTAACTGTTGGAAATGAAACAAGTGCTGTATGCAACGGTTTGTGAAGGAAGTACAAATCTGTGCTATGTTTGATGTTCAGGGGTTTTGGATATCACTTGCAAGGACTAAGACCAAGATTTCCATCTTTTGCGCTAAATTAATAAATCAAACAGAATTAACATTGAAGTCTGATTCTATCTCTCTCTGTTGTCCACACGTTGCCTTATTCTGTGGCCTTTACACTCGGCGGCTTTGTCAATTATTCTGACCTCGCTTTTGCCAGTTTCAGTCACATGTCCAGGAAATCATAACCCGAGGATAAAGCCGACTTTGTTAGAAAGTGTCTGAAGCCGATGAATGCTATCACACCTGTTACTGGGCTGCGTTCAGTATCATGCACGTCGGGGCTGTAGCGACGGTTACCTGACACAGCATGCTAATTATGCAAATGAAGCCCCTGTATGGTGGAATTTGAAGAGGCTCTTTGTACTTCCCCTCTTGAGAGGAGAGATGGAGAACGGGGGGAGGGTTGGGGCAGAGGTAACGGAAGAGTAGAAAAGACAGGAGTTCATGGTGAGGGAGAGCCAGTCACTATGACTTGTGTCAGCAGCTGTGTTCCAGTGAGGGAGCGCTGTTGGATCTCCTCATTCCTCCCTACCAGGTCAGTACAAAAAACTACAGGCTACATGGAAATACGTTATTTTACATTTCGTTTTTAGACATTTAAATGCTTTAAATTACCTTTTTTTTTTTCCTTTTTTAATGGCAGTTCAAAGTTTTAAAAAAAAAAAAAAAAAAAAAAAAAAAAAGTTCTGAGTTTTATGATAATTTACATTGCTTACTTTTCTCTGAGCTGAATCCAAGCAAAGTGGCATCCCAGATTACGGATTTATTACAGATGAGACGGGGCGTCAGTGATATTTCAGTTAGCTAGAAGCTCTTGGAGTGATCAGCCGGAGCTGTGCCCCGTGGGCAGACAGGTAATTTCTGGCGTGGCAATCCGGACTGTTTTATCATCCGTAATCAAATACTGCTACCTGTGAAACATTTCCCTCAACATTTGTTTATACATCAGTTCACGCTCGTTTTAGCACGACTGCACAGCAGAGTTGGAAACTTCCTGTGCTTCAAGAACTCCGTCACGAAACACGATCAACAGTTGAACAATATGAGCAAATGTATTGCAAATGTTTTCTATGCAAATAGGCAAAGACCAGGGTGTGAGATCTTTTACATTTAGCTTTTTTTGTGGAGTTGTTTGATGGACTGCTGTGCTTGAGCCAGCCGACTGAGACGTGTTTTGCGGTTTTGCTGCCTTTGATACGTTTCCGGCAGGGAACCTTCTGCCATTACAGCTGTCAGTCTAGGGGTTGACAATGAGAATGTCTTTATTTGTTTATCACCAAGTAAACCTCTTTTAGATGTCTACACTTAATCCTGCTGCTCGCCACTGCTGAGACTGGCTCCTGGCACTCTCTCTCTCTGTCTATTGTGCCCTTTCTGCCTCTGGCACTAGTTGGAAAGCTCTATGGACGATATAAACCCTCCAAGCTGCTTCTGTCGGGAGGGGGGAAGAAAACAGTGAGAGGAGGAAGAAGAAAGAAACAAAGGAAGAAAAGAAAGGGAGAACAACAGAATGGATTTGCATTGCCAATCCCTCCTGGAGGGGCAAATGTTAGCTTTACATGTTACAACTTGTTGGGTAACTGAAGGTTTTGTGTGAAGTGATTCTTGTGTTGTGGGAAGTGTAAGGTTTCAGTGTTGTCAGCGCTCAAAGAGCTGATTTTTATCTGAGGGCAAAGGCATGTTCCCTTTGAACACTGTCATCCTCCATCGCCTCCCTCGCTGCTGCGACAGCAGCACTCACTTCACAGCGGGGGGGCAGGTCAAGTGTAGTCCTGTAACAGCACAGCCATTACCGTGGTCAGCCTGACAGTGAGCCACAATGGGCTTCTTTTTTTAAAGGGTTAGTTCTCCCGAATCACAAAATAAACCCACCTTTTACCTCTTGCTTCATTTATTTTTCCACATTTAAGAGTCATGCGTTGGGTATTGTACATAATATTTCTCCGCAGGTAAAAAAAAAAAAAAAACTACAAAATTCAGAAAGTCAGTGAAATCACTGACAGATCCGTAGGATCATAAACTCTAACTGTAAAAAAAAAAAAAAAAAAAGAAAAAGCACTGCACTCTTGTCAATCACTTTTATTAACTATCAGACATTCATCAGATAAAATCCATGTTCTTTCAGAGTCATAAGAATTTCCCTATTGTACTTCAGCGTCTACTGTTACACCAAATTTAGCAGAAATGAGGAGAATTTACATCTTGTATTTCATTTCATTTGGTTTCCTAGAAACAAGTCAGTATGTTGGAATATCAGACACAAATGTTGAAACCCTTTTGTGGTGTCATTCAAACGAATATCTCCTTGAACGAATCCGTCAGTTTAGGTTTGACTTTTTTGCATTAATTTATATTTTTTGGCCATTTCAGGGCAACGGAAGTAATCTCTCAGCAGATATTTGCATGTGAATCTGTGGGCAACGGGACGAGAAGCGTCCTGGTTCCCGTTTGTAGTCCCAGTAATATTGACCGATACCATTTGAGCGGACTTTGGGGAGAGCGAAACAGAAGAGGCGAAACTTGTTGGCCGAAATGCAAGCTCGGAACCATCGGCTATAATCTTAACGACGATTTGGCTTAAAATTAGCTTGTAAACTGGCTGCTTGTGAAACAATCCAGTCGTACATAGATGTCGTCTCTCAACTCCAACTCCATTCTCGCGTCTCAAGTTGCTTATCGGACTGTAAGCAATTAACGGTGCTCAGAAAAGAAAGTCTTGAGTCCGGATGTCCGCTGGCAGCTGGCGACACCGGAACCCCCGACATATTGGCTGTTGCCCCCAGAGGGTTATCGTCGTCAGACCGATAGACGACGGGTTCAGAGATTGCAACGGAGCTTTGTCTTAGTACAGCCACAGCTGGGAAAGACAGGGGAGAGAGACGGGACAACATGCAGCAAAGGGCTGCTGCTGAGGACCAGTTGAGTCATTGTTGATATAAAAAATACCGATCAGTGCAACTTTAAGTGCTGTTCATCAACTGACGCTCCGAAAAACCGTCTGGAAACAAATGATGACTTGACTACACCAAAATGATGATTTTATATATTATATTATATATATATATATATATATATATATATATATATATATATATATATATATATATATATATATATATATATTTTTTACTTTCTCTAGTCATCTGTACAATACCGCGTTCCTCCTTCAACACCAGCATTTCCCCCAGTGAGGATCAATAAAGGTTTAATCTTTTTAAGGAATATATTTTTTCAGCATTTTTCTGCTTTATTGGACAGTGATAGCTTGGTGAGGACAGGAAAGGCAGGGGAGAGAGCGAGAGAGGGCATGACGTGCAGCAAAGGGCCCAGGCTGTAATCGGCCCTAATACATGGTGCGCATGCTCTGCCAGAAGAGCTTCCGGGGAGTTATCTTGTCTCCAGTGCACGTTCACTTGTTTTTTTCGGTGTGGAATTACCTGATGTCAGGTGTCAATATGTTGATGTGGCTCAATTATGCGGATTACACCTATTTATAAAACAAACGGTGCTTGATTCCCTCAACACACTTATTTGCATTGGAAGCAAACATCGTCTCACCTGCCTGGGAGGTCTGTCCCCTGCTTGAGCTACAGTCAGTTCTGTTTTTAATGTGAGAGAAATGTTGCAGGTGGCTAACCAGTGCTTTGTTGGTCACTTTGTTCTACTTTGTTAAGCTCAACAGCTTCTCTGAGGTCTGTTTTGTTTTTTGTTTTTTTATTGTGATGTCTTAGCGGCATGTGGTGAGCGCCTATTATTAAAACAAAACAAAACACTAGGTGGTCGGAAAACTGGCCACAATAGGATAACCTCGAAGTAAGGCAATGCTATTCAAATCATGCAGTGCACACACACACTACATACGTACACAAATGGAAAAGATCAGGTTCCACATGGGTGCCGTCAGCTGCACATACGGCTAAGTTTCAAGTTGATGAGACTGATGTGGAGGGAAGTGATAACCTTGACTGGTTCTCATTGTTTGAGCTGAGATGTTAAAAAGTATTGTTAGAAAAAACTATTGTGCTTGTAAAACACACACTCACCTTGACGCATTCCTTGTTGTCAGCGGCTCTGTGCATCGCTGAGATTCAGTGCATACCTCTGCATTGACACACACACACGCACACGCACAGTCTGTGCAGAGGCGTGTGAACGCCACCTGTGGTGGCTCTACAGTCCAGCCCTCTGTGGAACGTGGAGGGGAGACCCAGGAATAACTCGCCGTGGGACAAAACTCGGTGTGTTGCCTCTACCAGCCCCCGCCACCCCCCCTCGTCACACAATCAACCCCTCGCTGATACCGGCAGTGGCTGCTACAGTGTTGGCTAAACAGTTTCTAACCTCTCTATCTTCATCCCTCCATTCTCATTATTACCTAAAGAAAAAAAAAAAAGAAAACACACAATCACAATCACATAGGATTAAGCCGATACGGATCCTTGTGGGTATGCTGGTAGCTGATATGTCAACCCTGTCTCAATGTAAGTTCCCATACAATTAAACCCTTTCTCAATTAGGTTTCAAGGGAAATGTATTTTTCTTTCTGGATCACGTTTTTTAAGTTTCATACACACATTTAACGTTGTAAATTTTAACAAATCAAAACAGAAATGCAGCAAAACTACTTGCTTATGTTTAGGCAACAAAACGATTTAATTAGGTTTAGAAAAAAAGATCATGGTTTGGCCTAAAATAAATACGTTTGTTACGGCATTTAATTTACGGACATACAATCTTTTTTAAAAGTCAACGTTGTCATTTGGTTTCACATGATACACACACATCGGTCTGCGGGGTGAAAGTTCTGTGTGTTTCGCGGTTTGATTGGAGGAGAGCAGGCAGGATATTTTATGTCAATGGTCACTAATGATGACAAGTATACAAATAACCGAGTGTGATATCGTGTTCAAAGTCAACAGTAGTCAAGCAGGTGGCATCCAATGAGTTTGAGTGCTGTTGTTCCCCCCGCTTGCAGCTGTATTTTATGTGCCACCAGGCTATTTAGTTACCATCAGCTGTGTGAAATGGTTTTATTATGATTCAGAGTTTGAATACACACACACACACACACACACACACACACACACACACACACACACA
>CALSBV010011423.1:304033-316369 GCA_943590825.1 Bovichtus diacanthus | reverse complement strand
ACACACACACACACACACACACACACACACACACACACACACACACAAACATACACACAAACATACACGCTCAAGCCTGAGTTGATATGCTCAAGTTCACTGTGGTTCAAACCTCTCTCACACAACCTGTCCTCTCTTCCTTTCTCTCCCTTTCTCTCTCACTGAGGCGTTGTCTGTCTCCGTCCCCTGTAGCCTCCTATTATTCACTGTCACACACACACTCACATACACACACACACTTGGGCAATAAGCCTGACTGTGACTTTAGGTGGTTGGTAACACAACCATAACCTAACCTTTGACCTTGACTTTTGCAATGACTGAAAACTGTGCTTCTCAATCATTGACCCCCCCCCATGACAGGAGTTTTTGGGCCATATTTTAACACAGACTGACTTGAATCACCTCAACATGAGGGTACACTGTGAGGGGAAGACAGCGGTGAATTAATGGAATCACTAGATCACAATCTTCTAATATCGATCGCTGTCACCTTCTGAGACATTTCCGGCACATGGGTTTCAAAGCCTTCTTGTGGCTCAAAGGACATAATCCCCCAGGTAGACTTTTAATGGGAAACATACTGTATGAAGGAAGTGTTGAGTTTTGTTGATGGCAGCTTAACATCGGTCGAAAGAATGGCAAAGTTGAACCGATTTGGGGGGACGGACGACTGCTGAGCAAAAAGAGAATTGAATGTTAAAAAGAACAACTCATTATCATGTGAGCCATAATAACGCAGGTTACCCCTGAATTACCTGGCCTTAATTAGGGGCCAACCTTTACTTATTCATGTTGGCCATGTAGTATTTGAAGTTTTTATTTGAAAATTTATAGCATTCTTCATTTTGCTGAAGACCTTGTGGAAGCCTTTCTTAAGGACCGGTTGTTGGCATACATGGCTTACACAAACGTTCAGTGTAGTGTTTAGCCATGCTCGCACAAATTGCTCTAAGAAAGACTGTTGGTTGATCAGTCCTCCAATTTGGTCCGGACTGCAGTATCTCAACAACTATTTGAGCAATGAGATTTTGTACGTACATGAATTCATGATCCCTGGAGGATGAACACCTTCCGACTTTGGTGAGCCTCTAAACCTTTCCTCTAGCGTTACCATGAGGTTTGATATTTGTGGTTTAGAGTGAAATATCATAATAGCAATTGGATGGCTTGGAAGACGTTAATCATCATACAATGGTTTGGTGTTTATGGGCCATTAAGTGACACTCCCACACCGCCGCACAACCCGCCGCTTATCGCCCCAACGACAGCCTTAGTCTTGTCCACTGAGTCAACCAGCTCTTTTCCAATAGTTGTTTTAACTTGTTCATCATGCAGAGTTTTCCTGTTGTTATCTTGATCACTGCTCTTTGCTATAATTATAGCAACTACCAAATCAAAATTGGCATGACAAGTGCCCACACCTCACCACACCCAAGTGACACCTAGCTTTGTGTGTTGTGTTTGTCTTTCAACAGAATGGTTGAGCCCAGCCCTCCAGCACTGCACCTCCTCTCTGGCGGGGATGTCAGCATGGCGTGTGTTGGTGTCAAAGTAGAACAGGAGGAGTCCGGCGGAGGGGTCGGAGTCATTACCAATGCTGAGCCTCTGAAGAGGTCTCCCTCACGTGATTGGTCAGGAAATCATCCACTGGAGGGCCGCCAATTGACCCCACCGCTGTCCCGCTCCCCTTCGGTAAGGATATTACAAAAAAAGGCACGATGGAGGGAGAACCGTTGTCGACAGGCATTCAAGAAAATGTCGGGAAGTGTCACATATGTCAAACTGAAACATGTACTTCTGCTCTGATGCTTCGTCAGTTGACGGTCTCTTTCTGTGTCCTGACAGGAGGGCTCTCCAGGTAAGGAGCTGCCTCACAGGCTAAGCCCCATGGGACTGAAGGATGCCAGGACACATGGTAGACCAGAAGGACAATCCAACTTCAAGGAAGGTCTGTCTAAACTCTTAACACCGTCTCTCATTCACTTTCTGCTCCGCAGTGTCATGTTGAGTGTTGATAGAGCAGCCATGTAATCATACTTGGGTTGGCAAAAGTAGCTGTCCTCATATGAATCATTTGATGACTTGCACTTTGGCGCAAATATAGAACTGAAAAATATCTCTTGTTTGTGAAGTTCAACTGTTCATAGTAATTGTGAAAAAACATTTCCGTCCAGCCTATTAACTTATGATTCATAATTATGGTAATTATGGTTTACCAACACTTGGATCTTGTTTTTAAACAAAATATCTTGACTAACCATTGAATGAATTGATATGAAATTTTGGTACAGACATTCATGATCCCCACAGGGGAATTCATCTTTCCTCTCGCAACACCAGCAGGTTGACATTTTTACGTTTTTAGAGAAGTACAGATACAGTGTGCACGGCTCCTAGAGACACATTTAAATTACTTTGGTGATCCCCGGAATTTTCCTGTAGCGCCATCATCAGGTCATATTTCCCTTTGCCTAAGACTTTGATATATGACAAAATACCGGCAAGACTCCAACTTGACTTTGTGTTGAGCACATTTTAGCATTGTCATTGTTTACATGTTAGCATGTTGACGTTAGCATTTAGCTCAACTCACACTGTCTGTAGTGTCCTAATGTAGCCTTGTTGCAGTTTTGGACGTTGGTGAATGCTGCCTTGAAATGGAATTTGTGAGCTTGTGGTTATGACATGGGAAGTCGTGTTCACGATATGCTTAGTGTTCAGATGGTTAAGTCGTGAGAACGCCGCTGCTAGTCACAGCCACCAGGGCTAACAATTTATCAAGCTAGCAAGTAGGTGACGTAATGCAAAGGCATTATCAATATCAACATTTTTCTCAGTTATATTATAAAATTAAAAAGAACCATGTGTGTGACTAAAATTACAATATATTAACCTATATATTAACTAACCCTAACTATCCACCAAAAAATTAACTGAGCCGTGGTGTACGCTAATTCTAAAAATATCAGCAAACTCATCACAACTCGTGAATGTCCGCTTACGAGGTTGTGATTATCACAAGAGGAGCGCGTTCATATGGACTCATCCCATGCAAACGGTAAACGCAATCCCATTTGAAGGCAGCATATGACAACATTGTATGCACCGCAGTTATTGCTGTGATCTGACAACACGGCAACAATCGCTACAACTAAATCTCAAACATAAAAATTAGATCAAAAATAAAATAGAATTCTGTTTTAACATTTAAACCTGCACTGTTTTAAAGTCAGTGTGTTGACATTATTCTCAGGGTGTAAATGTTTGTTTGAGCTAATCTCAGTGAAATTTGGTGCAGTCCATTCATCTCTGTGTGGAATCAGTGAGGGCAATACCCCTGGGAGATGCAGCAAACGCCAAAGTTAGACATTTTCCACTCTTTCCTACTTCCTCTATAGTGCCTTTTTAATATTTAATGTACAAACATTGATCAAACCAATGACAGTTGATGCACAATGTTTTAGAACAGGTTGTTTCTGCAGCACTCAGTACCATGAGAGACTGTAAACTGACTTGTATTTGGATCTGCACTTAATTCACCTCAGCATGTACTCCCCATTCACCTCAATATTGGATTTTGAAACATTGGTATCAGTTTTATTTTCTTCTATGGGAGTCTTTCTCTCTTACTCACACACAAGTCTATACAATTTTCTCACCGACCAGACTTTGACGACTCCATATCTTATGTGTTGAAGTGCACTGCGTTCTGCTGCTATTCAGCATTAAACAATGCAGTCTGTTGAAAATCGAAGCGTATATGTGACAGTTTGTCTACCGAAGCGAGGGTGTTGTGTTGGTTCCTGAATGGGTTCGGGGGATCAGGTTATTTTTATTTTTTTTTTTAACTGATTTTGTTCAATCCCTTACATATGGAGTAAAAGGCTGCTCTCTGAGATGCTCCCGAAAACTCTCCCTGCCCTCGAGTCTTTCACCAGCCTGCACTCCTCGCCATAAATTTTTCTCAAATTCTCTCCACTATCTGACCTTGGATTGTTCTCTGTCCAAATATCGATCCACTCAAACACTCAAAACTTCTCCTAGAAGCACAAACAACCTCTGCCC
Organism: Bovichtus diacanthus; assembly: GCA_943590825.1. NCBI lineage: Eukaryota > Metazoa > Chordata > Actinopteri > Perciformes > Bovichtidae > Bovichtus > Bovichtus diacanthus. The sequence goes on along the minus strand of CALSBV010011423.1, from coordinate 312,301 downwards.
TTCGGCACCTCAAATGTCTTCTTCAATCAATGCCATTAGAAAGGCAGAGGAGAGGCTGAGAAAGTAGTTTGGTGTCAGATGGAGTTTATTTGACAGAATATATTTTTCACGTCATCTAGTGTAGCCCAGTGCGGCTCTACTGAGTACCTGTTGTGTCCTGTTAACAGTAATGCCTACCATTGAGAAGCTGCTGAATGCTGACTGGAAGGAGAAACTTCTGGATAAAAGCACAGTGGGGGCAGGACAACTGAAAGGTCAGCTTTCAAACACTACCAACACCTTTTATACCATTTATATACCACTTACATAGCATTTTTTACAACATTTTCTGCTATTCGATTGTGAAAACATCTGCCATATTTGTTTTCATTAGCCATGATCCTCATCTGCTTTTGTTAACTGAAAAATGTTTTATAACAGTTTTTACACATTTCAAAAGATGCCAGGCTGTGCGCAGTAATTTGGTACACCACTGCTTGGATAATTTTGCTGTCAAAATTGTAGGTTCCATCTGGTGTTCCTTTTTAAAAATCAGGGTAAGTTGGGACAAAAGCATAGAAACAAACAAAAAGACATTTCTGGGGAGGCAGAAGCAGGAGGACTTGACTAGGCAAATTATAGATATTTATCACCAGGCGGCAGACGTTCGCGTTCGGAGGGACCCAGCCTCCATCATGTCATCGTCCCTGTCCCACTGGCGTAACCACATCTACCTCTAATATGTGGTTTTGCTGTTATCTGAGTATCTCAGTATTTATTCATCGCTATTATTCCACTCTGTCTAGTAGTTGTCCTTGCTTGTAGTTTTGGCAAGTGATTAAAAAAAACATATTGGTAATATAATAAAAAACAGTTTCCTCTTGTTAGAATGAGCAAGAAAGCAAATAGACTTTTTAAAAAAAAAAAATTTACAGAATGAAATCAAGGAGGAATGTTTCAACCGAGAAAACCTAATGTACCGTGTCTATTATGAGACAAGTAAAAAAAATAAAAATAAAAATTGGGGGGAAATGTAACCAGTATAGAGTACAGTATGTAGCAGTAGAGAAAAAAAAAAGTAAAAAGTGAGGAAAATATCTGGCCTGTTGCACTGGAAAACAACACAATGAGAGCGGCAAGAGTGAGCCAGGACAGTAAAGTTATGGGCCCACAGGTCCCTATAAAGCTCTGAAGAGCCGAGGGGAGCTGCAGATTCAGGTTTATCACTGCAAGCGATTCCCTTTACGCGCATTCGATACATTGTTGTTTCACAGGAGATATCTCTGATGCGGGTGCATTGGAAAGTAACACTTGAGTAATGAGGAAAATGAGATCCCACACACTGCTCTTGCTCGGCAACGCAATTTATTGATCATACGAACGTTTTGCTCTCCTGGACCTGCGTCAAGAGTATTTTAACACTCTTTCTACATAATCTAAAAACTCTTTGACGTAGGTCCAAGAGACTGAAATGTTCGTATGATCATTAAATTGTGATGCGGCGCAAGAGCAGTGTGTGGGATCTCATGTTCTCAATATAGCCGCTTGTAATGAAATTGACAAAAATATTTTGTTCTCGAGACAGCTGACCCTCTGACCCCCTCCAGGTACCCCAGAGGCTCTGGCAGAGAAGGAGCTCCAGTTGTTGATGATGATCAACCAGCTGAGCGGTCTGAGGGAGCAGCTACTGGGAGCCCACTCTGAGCAGAGGAACATGGCCGCCTTGCTGCTGGAGAAACAGCAGCAGCAGATGGAGCTGGCTCGACAACAACAGGAACAGGTACCACTCGCAGAACACCAGAATCCATGCGTGTGCCATCGTTTTCATAAGCATATACGAACTGGATATAGCTTCCAAACCCAATTCTGTGTGCTGACCTAAAGACTAAAGGAATCCCAGGAACTAAAAGTCCCTTCTGTGCATTCTTGTTTGTGTTTTGACTGCATAAAAATAAGCACAAAGACGAGCCGAACTAGAATGTTGGATCATCTTTGAACAGGATGAGACAACATGTTGTTCTTTGTAGTTCACTGCTGCACGATGGTGACGTTTGAATGGATGTTAGAAAAGTGTTTTTTTTTTTTCTTAGCTCATTATTATATTCGCTCATTATTCATCTTATTTTGTATATACAGTAGAAACAAATATTTTTCTGAATTTAACTTAACTGTTTTTCTTCTGGTCACTCCCACAATTCTCCTTATCTCACTCTTTTTTAAGATTAAAGAGAAACTCAACATCATTTTCTTTTTTATGTCCTAACTTTCATTTAAAAAATAGTTACATTAGAAGTAGTCCTAATACCAATAGTAATGATCGTTGGTGCTTACTCGCAGTCTGAATTGTGCTGGACACATGTTGCAGTCTGGGGGTTTTATGTTTGAACACTTAATTCACTAAGCACTTAAAACATTAACATTGTTGAACTCACAGTGGAGAGTTAAGGAGAAGAAAAAACGATCAAAAAGAGGGATATAAACTTTTTTATTCCTGAGCACTTTACCCACAATGCAACTCTGCCAATTCAGGTGTGTTAGTAGCAGCTCTGAGGCCTCGAGCCGCGAGCCTCAAAGAGAGATCAGAAATTAGCTACAGAGTTCTGGTAACACTCCAAGACGTTTTTTCATTTTCAAACTTGTAGTCTTTAGACCCTACTGACACTGACTCAAGTGACATCACTTGACCAATTTATCAGACTTCAGAAAGCTCCTTCTGAAGACCCCAAAGGCTTCATACTACTTTTTTTCACATATACAGTTGTACTCCCAAGGACCTGCAAACAGACTTTGATGAATAAAATCTGTGGATTAAATGAAGTTTCCCTTTTTTAAAGGTTCAATGTGTAAGATATGCCAGAATTCAAACTTAAAACAAAAAATGAACTAATACTACCAACAGATTGTGAAGAGGTATCAGTGTTGACGTTATGTCAAACACGTTTATGTGTTGTGTTGCAGAGATATCTACTGAGTTCAGCATGCTAACTGACTAGTGCCGGCCCTTCCAGTCTAGGAGGTGATAGTGAGTCATTATACGCAGTCTGAAGAAGTAGGGAGAGGAAGGAGAAGAAGTACAGCTGCCTGACTCGAGCAGACTCGGCACTTGTCAACACAACATCTGTAATTTCTGCACGCTTTGATAGTTTTGTTTTGATTAAATCCAAAGTGGCAGAAACGAGAAAACGACTCGCAGCATCGCCTTGTTCCCCCCCGCTGCCTGGAGGCTGTAGTGGCGGGAGTACAGCGGCTGGGAGACGGACAGATCCTCCGTTAGCAGTGAGCAGACGGCACTGATTTAGCCGACTCCCCGCCGGAATGTCAAATTTTCTGTTGCTGCCGTTACACAGGTTAGACCCAGCGCGCCATCAGCCTGCTGTGACTCCCGGTGCTGGGATTCTCGTGGGCCATATCCAAGCCTCCGGAGCGGCTGCGCGCTCCTTTCCAGGGAGGCAGTCCTATGTTGCCGCGTAGGAACGTTACACGCAGCGTACAGCTCCCGTAAACCGTAACACACACAGATATCACAGCCCCACATGCAGATTATAAGATAGCAGAGTTATTTAGGCCGACTCTCAGAGTTTCAGCAGTTTCATCTAATGTACTGATTGACTTCTTCACTTTTTCAACATTTTCTTACATTACAGCCTTATTATAAAATGGATTCAATTATTTTTTTTAAATCATCAATCCACACACAATACCCCATAATGACAAAGTGAAAACGGGTGTTTAGAATTTTTGGCAAAGTATTAAAAAAAAAAAAAAAGTATTCAGACCCTTTACTCAGTACTTTGTTGGCAGCGATTACAGCCTCAAGTCTTCTTGGGTAGGACGCTACAAGCTTGACACACCTGTATTTGGGTAATTTCTCCCATCCTTCTCTGTAGATCCTCTCATGCTCTGTCAGGTTGGATGGGGAGCGTCGATGCACAGCTATTTTCAGGTCCCTGCAGAGATGTTCGATCGGGTTCAAGCCCGGGCTCTGGCTGGGCCACTCAAGGACACCGACTTGTCATGCAGCCACTCCTGTGTCGTCTTGGCTGCGTGCTTAGGGTTGTTGTCCTGTTAGAAGGTGAACCTCTGACCCAGTCTGAGGTCCTGAATGCTCTGGAGCAGCTTTGCTCCGTTCATCTTTCCCTTGATCCTGACTAGTCTCCCTGTTCCTGCCGTTGAAAAACATCCCCGCAGCATGATGCCACCACCACCATGCTTCACCGTAGGTATGGTATCGGCCAGGTGATGAGCAGTGTTTCCTGCAGACGTAACGCTTCAGGCCAAAGAGACCAGAGAATCTTGTTTCTCATGGTCTGAGTGTCCTTCAGGTGCCTTTTTGCAAACTCCAAGCGGGCTGTCATGTGCCTTTTTTAGTGAGGAGGGGCTTCCGTCTGGCCACTCTACCATAACGGCCTGATTGGTGGAGTGCTGCAGAAATAGTTGTCCTTCTGGAAGGTTCTCCCATCTCCACAGAGGATCACCTCCCTGACCGAGGCCCTTCTACAGGCGGCCAGCTCTACGAAGAGTCCTGGTGGTTCCAAATGTCTTCCATTTAAGAATGACGGAGGCCACTGTGCTCTTCGGGACCTGCCATGCAGAAATAGTTTTATACCCTTCCCCAGATCTGTGTCTCGACACAATCCTGTCTCGGAGGTCTACGGATAATTCCTTCGTCTTCATGGCTTGGGTTTTTGCTCTGATGTGCACTGTCAACTGTGGAACCTTTTTATATAGACCAGTGTGTGCCTTTCCAAATCATGTCCAATTAATTCAATTTACTACAGGTGGACTTCAATCAAGTTGTAGAAACATCTCAAGGATGATCAATGGAAACAGGATGCAGCTGAGCTCAAATTTGAGTGTCATAGCAAAGGGCCTGAATACTTATGTAAATGTGATATTTCAGTTTATTTCTTTTTTTTTATTACTTTGCCAAAATTTCTAAACACCTGTTTTTGCTTTGTCATTATGGGGTACAGTGTAAAGAGAAATTTTTTTCATAATAAGGCTGTAACGTAACAAAATGTTGAAAAAGTGGAGGGATCAGAATACTTTCTGAATGCAATGTATCAACACTAGAAGAGAGATTTATAGCTGTAGATTACAATACACAATATAAAGAATAAATTATAATACTTAGAATACAATAAATATGACAAACAACTACAGTTCAAATATAAACAGGTAACATACTCTAGTTGTTTTTTAATGACTGATGGTTTTGATGATTGATGAATTTAGATCGTATAGGTATAGTGGTAGAGGTGAAATACTGCCCCCCTATTTATCTGGAGCAATTACACATTGAACCTATAAAACGTTAACCAAAGAGTTCCAATGCCACCAAAAAAGTCTCCCCTAAAAAGGCCGCAGCCAGCTCACAAGCTGTGGATTTTAGTGAAGCAGGAACTAAGTTTCTGCAGTCAAAAAGCAAGTTCTCGACTTTCTAAAAAGGTTTCTGTGGTCAAAACTGTGTTCACCTAGAATGCTGTACAAGACCAGTCACAGCTTGGCATATAGACATAATATGTACCTACTCTTGCCTTTAGGTCAATTTGATTAACTGTACATTTTACAAAGCAATATAATTTTAATATACAAAATGTAGTAATGCACGCAAGCATTTTTAAGTACATTTCACTTATAAATTCTAAACTACAGTATCTGTGTAGTATATATTGATTAGTGGAATTTACTTATGTTTGTAATTGTGATAGTGCATGTGATTCATACATTCTGCAGTGAATTGCTTTTGGTGGGGATTGAGGTTACATTCCTGAATGAAGCCCTGATCATGATCACCTCCACTGTGTGCACTCGTTTGCCGCATACACACAGTACGTGGTGTGTGTGAGAATGAACATGTCTTGTCTCTCAGATTGCCAAGCAACAGCAGCAGCTGATCCAGCAGCAGCACAAGATCAACCTGCTTCAGCAGCAGATCCAGGTAAGCTCCCCTCATGACCTTCAGAAGTCTTCACATACCGGCAGCACGAGCATGAGATCATAATTACAAATGAGACTGAAATCCGTCTTTCAGACAAATGAGGCAAGAACATTTCTGTAAGGTATATTTGTGCTACCCTGTCCCAGCAGGTGAACATGCCCTACGTGATGATCCCGGCTTTCCACCCCAACGCCCAGTCCCTCCAGGTCACCTCTGACTCCCAGATGACCTTGCCATTGCAACCAATCCCCTGCAAGCCAGGTGAGTCATCACGCTAGCAGAGAGGTTCCAGCCTTGGGTAGAGTTGAATTGGGAAACACTGGCTCCCATAAAACCGTAAATCCACCTTGCAAATATCAAACACATATGAAATCCCAAAAAGGAGATCAAGGCGATCTTGTAAATCTTGTAATTGAATTTTAATTATTTGATACAGTGTTACACTCTTACCAGCACAGCATTTACATTCTCGATTTAGAAAATGGGGTACTAGATTCAGTGCCATGCCATAGTTCCGACGGCCCATTGCTCCAAAGCCCCAATAGTTGCGTAGTAGGGCAGATCATGCCTTCGCCGTAGTAGGAAAGAAAATTGGGAAGGTCTGATGAATCCATTCTGCCTAATAATTAGCCGTGTTTGTTGCAGGAAGAGTTTGTATTTTTGGAGCATAGGGTTGTTGTAACAATTGCCGTTTGTTTTCGGGGTAATGGTCTGTCTCCCTAGATTCAGGCTGTTACTCCAGTGCTCTATGTGCCCCTCCACACATCTTTAGTCCACTAAATGTGCACTATGAAACACAGCTGGCAGTTAAGCTAAATGGTCTCCATGGTTTCTATCCAAATGTAGAGCAAATTTTAACAGAATTTTCAGTAAATCGTCGAAAGAAAATGCTAATGAATGTGGATGGAAATCCACTACTGCTGTTTGAATATGAGTAGAAGGGCGAGTCGAGATAAACAGTTGGTGTGGCATTGCAACAAGACGACGCAACTAAAAAAGTCAAACCTCAAACAAACGATAACTTTTGAAAACCTGTTGAAAATCTGTCATTTCTGTTTGATGTATTTATTTGAGGAAGGTGTCTCCTCATCCCTCAACACAGCTCTGATGTTTTGTGGTTGGCCTTGGGTCTTTTTCTTCGTCTGTCAACGCTAAATCCCAAATTTGCTGAAATGCTTTTTTTGAATTTGAACTACAAGATAACTGTCTGGGTGCTGCGACGCGCCTTTGCGATAAAGTTTCGCCTTTTACGATGAGTCAAACGGGCTCAATAATGTCCTGAATTCTATTTTATGTTTTGTAGGATGTCTTTTAAGGATCATTTTGATATTTTGTTAATACTCAAAACGTTTCTCTCCACAATGCCTTCAGTGTCAGTTCTTTCACAGCCTATCTTACGTTTCCTCTTGTGAAGACAGAATGAACACTCAAAAAAAAAAGTTGCCAGCTCCACAAGTTGACATCCATTCTCCAATGTCTTGCTAAGTGTTTTTAAAAAAAAAAAAAAAAAAAAAAATGTAAACATATTTCTTCACTTCAACTCAAGGCCTACTTTAAAGGGGAATGGAAAGGCATCATTGAGGTACAAATGTAGACTTCAGTTGAACAATATGGTTGATGGTAGCTTTCACACACTTATTCCTGTACAGTTAGCAGCTTTGTGCAGTCTTTGTTTCACAAGTCTTAAAAGCTGTTCTTGTGGGTGACCTTGTCTTCTCTAGCTGTTCAAACATAAAAGACACAAGGCCAGTCTTTAAAAACATTTAAGAATTTAAGGATAGCCATTCATTTGCTTTTGTGTGTGTGAGTGAGTGCTTCAGAATGTTTTCAGAGATGAATGTAAAATAAATTGAAAAGGTTGTGTGGAAGAGTTCAGCTATAGCCCAAAATGTGAGGTTGTCTTTTATTTTAAAGGTATGGACAAAGTAAAGGCACTTTCCTATTTGATTTCATTTTGGCATTGTCTTCTATTAGTTTCCAATAATTGCGTATCGCAGTCCAAACTTGATGCTAAAACATTCTCTACTCCAGAATGGGCTCCATGTCTGCCATTTAAAACATTATTTTATTTTTTTTAAAGAATTCATGTTCAAATAAATGAGAACTATCATGTAATTTGCTCAAATGTATCTTAAAACAACACAAGCTTAATCCTAAAGTAGATTGTAAAATGGAAATCCATTAATTTGCAGTGCACCTTACCTGGGTGACAAGCTAACACCAGACTCCTTTGTTCTTGTGCTGATGTAAGGCTGGTACAATATCAAAAGTCAGAAAACCACCTTAAGTCAGTTTTGCTATAGGCGGAGTGCTACCAGTTAGATCTGGTTGGGCTCTCCTCTACGCAC
>CALSBV010011423.1:280825-301662 GCA_943590825.1 Bovichtus diacanthus | reverse complement strand
TGTGTGTGTGTGTGTGTGTGTGTGTGTGTGTGTGTGTGTGTGTGTGTGTGAGTGAGTGTGTGTGTGTGTGTGTGTGTGTGTGTGTGTGTGTGTGTGTGTGTGTGTGTGTGTGAACTGTATTTGCACGGCTGGTTCTCAAGCAGAGATAGACCAACACAGCTTAAATAAACAAAAGGATGAGGTGAGCATGGAGACAAAAGAGCAAGAGAGGCTACAAAGGTGTGACAGATGTGCTCCGACATGCCAAATCTGCCGTGCATAACCGGAATACATGCACACCCTCGCCCTTTGCGGTTGCGTCTGAATATGTGTAAGTGGCCCCACCCCTGCTCATCTGCTCTCGCTGTGTGTGTGTGTGTGCAGGAAGCCAGTCAGCCCTTGAACCTGACCTCCAAGCCAAAGGGGCTGGAGCTGGGGAAAACACCCAGTCCGCAGAGCCTGGAGCTGGGATCACTGGCGCTGCACGGAGCCTACAGGCCCAGAGATCTGCAGAGAGAAGTGTCCCGCAGCCCGCCGCGCTCTGCCCTCAGTGAGTTACACCGACAGCCACACTGCTGTGATACCGAGGGGGGGAGACTGTTGCATCCCCACACCTCCTCTAAGATGTTTATATAGCACCTTTCGTACAATCATACTGCCCAAAGTGCTTCACATATAGAAAAAAACAGAAAGAAACGACAATAAATCCAATTTTGCAAGACTAAAAATGACAACAAAAAATGTAATAAATAAAAAATTAAATAAAAGCCAATAGATACAGCTATAACATTACTCCAAATTAAAAGATGGGTCTTTACTTTTCTCTTAAAACATCCATGGAGAGCCTTTGTAATACACAGAGGCAGTGAGCGAGAGCAGCTCAGGAACAACAGAAGGCGCTCCTACCGGTACTTTGATGGAACACATAAGCAACATTTAAAAAGAAAAGTAGTGCGGGACCTTAGTGATCTGGCTGGAATATCAATAAAAAATTAAATCCCTGATGTATGTAGGAGCAGGGTAATTAAAGCTTCACAACCACACCTGTTGACTCAACCCAAAGCTTTTACATGTGGTGTCTTGTAGCTCTTTCCTTTTTTACAAGCTTCATATACTGCAAAGAAAGCAATGCATTTTACATTTCAGGTGGAGAAAAGGGAGGTTAGCATTAGCACCAATAGCCAGTGTGAATTAGCAGACAATAAGAGAGTGCAGCCTGCAGAAACTCCAAAGAAGAAGAAATGGTACCAGTGCCGTAACCACACTAATGGCAAGAAAATTAGCAGTAGTTAAACTGAAAGCAGGGACTGTGGGTTCTAACTTTTTTTAAATGCTGAAGAAACAAAAGGAGGCTAGGTTCCTCGCGTTTGTTTTCGTCGTCCTCCTTGAACCAATCTTTTATGTTTTTCAGGTTTCCTCGGAGACGGCGATGTGGTCACCCAGGCCATCCATGATGCCCAGCAGCTCCTGAGGGGCCACAGCACCGGAGGGCGGGAGAGGGAGAGAGACAGGGATTGCGGAGGAAAGATGGTGAGCGCATGTCTAAACTGTCGCAGGGTTTCTGCCCAGAGGCCCTTTCAGACATGCACCCCGTGAATATGACGGCGAATGTACACGTCGCCTCGTGTCTGAAGACACTTTAAGGTCTGACCATAACATCTCGGTGACACTTCTAACACGGAACGCTGTGCGATTATCTTAGAGGCTACTGCGGCGAGGATCAGGCGTGCACAGAGGGAATGTAAATGTGTTATTGCAGTCTCTCTTTCCCTCTCAAAGTTACCTGACTCTTCTTCATATCTTTTTTTTTTTTATTCTTCTCTCTCTCTCTCTCTTTGCTTAACTTTTTCATGCAAATATCAAATGCATTTTTTTTTTTTTTTTTTTGCGGTTACACAAATGATCCCAGCTCTTTAGCTCAGGCTCACTGCTGCTGTCTTTACCAGCACAGAAGCTTCTTTTCAGAGCTCAACCTTTTTTTTGTTATCATTACACAATAACACAAGCAAACTAGGCGATCGAGGCGGCGGTGACACCAGCAGCTCCCGTGTTCTGCGAGGTAAAATGACTGAATGAATTTTTTGTCAATGGAGTCTGGTGGCTTTGAAGAGCGCGTAGATAACTGCTTCAGTTCCCCGTCAGAAAGGACTGTCTGACAGCGAGGTAAAGTGGTGAAAATATTCTAAATATCGCGTAAAAATAAATACCCCCCCCATCCACAGCTGTACATTGCTTAGCTTCTGTGCCGTCTGTTTCTACAAAGTGGGGGGCTGCCGACCGCCATCTTCTGTACGTAACACACTGACTATGAATGAGTACCTCATGCAGCCCCACTTCAAACAATCCCAACTATCCCTTTAATGTAATTTAGATGGAGTTTTGTAATGCAAATAGCATCTTAGTGAACACACTGGATATGAGGAAACGCTCAGTCTGTCTCTCTTCCTCTGACATCTAGGGGTCTAATGGGGGGGGCGCGGTGTCAGAGTCCGGTTTAGGGTTTCAGGGAGTCAGAGTGCTTCTCCTGAGGATTTAGTCGACTGCAGAATATCCCAGCTGCACAGAAGCGCATTGTAACAGCTCAGTATTCTTGGTGTTGCCTTCTGGAAAGTAAACACTGTCTGAAAAAGACAAAGAAGTTATGTGTCTGTTGTTTCTATTATTAGTAATTGAAAAGGGTATTCAGTATCCCCTGACAAAGATGCTATCGACTGCTGTTATTCTTCTTTGCACGAGTGCAGTCATGTGCTCCGGTGGAAGAAAAAGGCCAAAATGTTTGCACACTTAGACGTGACGCAAAATAGAAACTTTTCAGGAAATGCCGCACTTGTGTTTCCCACTAAATGAACATTACGTGTTTTGTCTGGACCCACGACTGTAAAAAACCCCGGCTGTTACTTTTTTCTTTTGCTTCTTGTAAAAACTGTCTTCTATTCTGGTCTTGGTTTTCCTTCTCTAAGGTGGCTGATACTTTTGGTCTCAGCCTCGTCCTGGAGCAACAGCTGCTGCAGCCTCACAATGCCACAAAGGCCTCAGTGTGGCATTGAGTGAGCCACCTGCCCTCACTCTTTGTCCACAGTAATACTGTACTCTGTGGCTCTCCTCCATTATCCTGCTGCGTCTCTCCTCTGCTGCTGCTGCTTTAACACAAACACTGATGACCGGCCTCTTCTGGTATTACACTCCCTTGTATGGGGACGAATAAGGTTTTATGGGGAATGGATGATGGACGCTGTGATAGTTTTACACACCCGAGGTCGTTACATTCCCAACTCTGCCTTTTTTTTTTTTTTTCCTCCACCTCTCCTCCCTCAAACAATAAACACCATTCTTCCTCCTCTACGGCGTTGTCGTTTCCTCCCTTTGCATTTACAGCTCTGCATTTAAACAGCAGCTGATATGAGGAGCTTGTGGTTTCTTTACCTTTTTTTTGATATATCACTCTGAGAGACACATGCGTGCCTTGAACACGCCCCTTGGACATGGGGTCATCTTCTTACTGCAGGCGAAATTCAAATTGTCTCTTTTTGTGCTAGAGTGTGAATATTTGTGTGGTTTAGCTGCACGTCTGACTTCATCTGTCTTTTGTCTTTTTCATGTCTTCAGGAGTATAAAGATTCTCCCCGCAGCGAGAGAATTTCTCACTCGGAGCGGGGCGAGGAGCACCTCAGCAGTGACTCTGAGGGTAGGTGTCCCTGCCTCCTCCATGGATGTTTGAATAACAATGTGTTCAATAACAACTTTCTATTTCAAAGGCAGTTTACTATACTAGTTGTTATTATTAAAAAAAAAATTTTTTAAAAAAGAAGAAGAGAAAAAGTTTTATTATTACCGCCTCAGAATATCAGATTGACATTTTAATATCCCAAGATAACTTCCAGCACCACCTCCATGTTTAGCATCTTGAAGTGTGGCCGCTTTAATGAAAAAACAGAACTTAAGTTTTCATTAGAGACCCAGGATAGAAAATGTGCAGTATAACACAGTTCTTATGCCATAAATCCTTAAAAAAAAAAAAAAAAAAATGACAGAATAATGATAATTAATTTCACAGAAATTGGGGTGAAATTTGAATTCAACATTTCATCAAAAATAAATAGCTCCACATGCTATACATATTGAACTATTTACATTTGTACCAGCTCTCTTGTCCTCTCCTCTCTGCTCTGTGTTAGCAGCCTGCGGTACTGACTTTTTGCCACGTGACTTTGGCGTCATCCCAGTGATATAAACTATATAAATATAAACATTGCGCAGGATTGGGAAGCGCCGTCTCCATAGCTCAGATTACAACAAAAAAAAAAACGAAGGGTAAGTGGATGTGTCGAATGGTAAAAATCCATTCAGCCACTGTGGAGATATAAATGTCAAAAGTCAGGAAAACTGTGTTGCTCGCCGATTTGAGGGCGTGTTGAGGAGCATAACATCAGTAGGCTCTAAGCTGTAGGTGGGTGATTGCAACATATTCACTCCGGGAAACTTGCACTGAACGTTTAACCAAGAGGAAAAAAAGCATTGGCAAGAACATAAAACCTTTTTGAAAAGTCTCCTTGAGAGGATATTGAGCTCAGGAACAGAGGATCCTGGGAACGCAGATACACTCCCGAGAACTGTTGTTCTCCGTGCAGTTATCCATGGCTTCCCAGTTGCGCTGTGGAGCGCAGGCTTTAATGTTTTTTTTGTTTTTTTACAGTATCTTAGTAAGTCTTATTTTCGGAGAACATTTGAATAATACATGTAGCATAAAGCGATTTTTGATGAAATATCACTATTTTAAGCTCAGATTTGGTTATTTGTCCTGACTGAAGCGTTCATCACACATGACTCGTTCAAGGACAGTCAGAAATGTGAAAATCGGACAATAATGTTCTGTTTTTACAGTTTCTGGTCAATTTGGCGAAAAAAGAAAACGCACCTTTCAAACCCGGCGGTGGGTTGTAGGGTTCAGAGGGTTAATAACAGGATAAAAAGAGACATTTATTGAGTAACATATTCCAGCAGTTTGTTGTGCTCCTCTGACTGCAGCCATCTTTCCTGTAGGTGCCCTGCCCGTCTCGGTCCCAGGCAGCTACGCTGAGACCCGGCCCCCTCCCTCCTCCGGCCACATCAAGAGACCCATGAATGCCTTCATGGTGTGGGCCAAGGACGAGCGCAGGAGGATCCTGCAGGCCTTCCCCGACATGCACAACTCCTCCATCAGCAAGATCCTGGGTGAGCCCAGCACTGGGTGGGGTGTGGGGGGGGGTGTGCGTGTGTGTGTGTGGGGGGGGGGGGGGCCTCTATTCTGAGACGCTGCCTGGCACATGTGAGGGCACAGACAGCCACCTGCTTGTCCCACCAGAGAGAGAGGGAGACACACACACACACACACACACACACACACACACACACAAATACTGGCCTGAATCCCTTTCCTTGGACCAAACATTTACATTCCATTCTATTGTGGAAAGCTTGTTGTCGGGAGCAACCACCCTTCACACAGACACACACAGACATGCAGACGTCAACACACACATGCATGCAAATGATCATATAGTCATGATAAACCATTAATCTACTTGAATACACACTTTTAGTGCTCATTACTACTTAAATACCTCATCTCGATCTGCAGAGAATAGTTTTTTCTCCATCACGCTCTACAATGGTGGATCATTGAGATCCATGTTGGTGTCGGTTTCACATCAAACACTACGCCAGCTGATGTCACAGCACGAGGAACTTACAACCAATCACATCGTCTTAGGTCTAAAGAAAGAGAAAAAGTGTGTTCTCGTGTACCTCAAAAAGTATGACAAAATATTACGATGGCAACTTTTAATGTAGACCATGAAGAAGCAACATTAAGGGAAAACTTCACCAGCAAAATGATAATTTCTATATCAATTACTCACCCTGGAGTTTTTTTTTTTTTTTTCTTAATTTTTTTTTTTTTTTTTTTTTTACAAACCTTTTTTTTAATAACTTGTGGACATTTATTTTGTTGATACATTTCTAAAAAAACTGTTTTATAAAAGGGCACTGCAGACAGAGTGCAGATTTACTTGAGCAAACGGAGAAAATGTAGAGAATAACTGTTCTTAAATGAATGTTCATGTTGTGCCTCATTTGTTGTTATTATTATTATTATTATTATTATTATTAAATTGTTGTATTTTATCAGATGCAAAAGAAAACCCACCCCAACAATATATCTGCATCATACATCGGCCATCTCCCTTCTTTCTAAATATCGACTGAAACTCGAAGCTAAATAAACGGTTAAAGCATGATCTCTTTCACAACCTGACTTGCTGCTAGAAAACTGTAAACAAACTCCTCTCCATTGTGCCTTTTAAACTCTTTCCCTCATCCGTCTTCAGGCTCCAGGTGGAAGGGCATGTCCAACCAGGAGAAGCAGCCTTACTATGAAGAGCAGGCGAGGCTGAGCAGGCAGCATCTGGAGCGCTACCCGGACTACAAGTACAAACCCCGGCCCAAGCGGACTTGCATCGTGGAGGGACGGAGGCTGAGGGTGGGCGAGTACAAGGCCATGATGAAGAACCGCCGGCAGGAGCAGAGAGCGACCTACACGCACAGGTAGAAAGCATTGTCGCACAGAGACCAACATGATGCGGAAAACTTTTCTTTTTTAAATGCAAGAGCGTTTGTCCCTGGCCGACAACACTGACAATTTACTCCATTGACGAGTTTTCTCTGCACCTCCACACATTGTAGACAATGCCTGCAGCTCCCGAAGCTCTTCTTTTATTCTTGAAAACACAAACAAAAGTGGAGTATTGATACCGCAGCTGGGCTGTATTTCACTCTGTCCTCGACGATGAATAGCATCCCCCGCCATTGTTCCCTCTAACTCCTCCAACTAGTTAAGCTGGAGGAGTTGGAGGTTGGAGCTGTCAACAGTGGTTGGTTTTGAGTGTGTTTTTTTTTTTTTTCTTTTCTTCTGTTTCAGTGTTGTTTTCCTTTGCCTCCACCTCTTTTCTCTTTTAGACTCTTGAGAAATGAAACGTCAATATCAGAATGTCGCAATGGCCTTAAATTTTTATTCAAACCAGTTTTCTTCAGAGATTTAAATGCACCTCGGGAATTCCATGTCAAACTTTCGCCCTCAACTTCTTCTGCACACATGCGTGTACCTTCGACTTCCAATCAAACATCTGGATGTATTTTCTTCATCTTTCTGCCCTAAAAGAAAATGTGCACAATAGCTGCAATTAAGCCGTGTTTCCACCGCATGGTACGGCTCTACTCGACTCGAGTGGAAAAAGAAAATACGAAGGCTATTGACGGTAGTTTGCTATTTAAAAAGGCCGGGTTTGTGACGATTCTCTCTGACCATGATCGGGGGTCTGCAGTGTTTCAACGTCACCTGTTCGTATCGGCTCAGCTCGCTTGGAACCTCGGCTGAGGTGGTAGAAAATACCAGGTACTATCCCGAGTGGAAAACCAAAAAAGTCGCGTTGCGTAGAGCCGCAGTGGAAAGTGGCTTTAGGGCTGTACCGAATAGTTGGAATTCTCAAATTCTAAATCAGCATTTGAATGCTGTGCAGCTTCTTTTTCTTTTTGCATGTCTATTCCTTGTGTTTAAGCCTCTGTGCACAGTTGCAGATAAAGACTAGGCTACAGTAATATCGCTAGTATTGTACTATTGGTGGTATAGTGGTGGCTGCGTAGGATTATTTCCGACTTTTCCAGGAGTCCAAAAAGTCAGCATGTATTGAGAAAAAAAATAGATGTTATTATTTCCAAAATGTACAACTTGTTTTATCTATAAGAAATACTCTTGCTTCACTCCACATTTGTAGGCATTTTGCCTTTGGAAAACATGATGATCCTGACAAATAAAAAAGTAATTAACCTGCCAAAACCTTTTCTTTTTTCATCTGTTTTCAAAGATGAAAACTTACTTAGAACCATAGGAAGTTCTAAGTAACAATTTACTCCATTGACGAGTTTTCTCTGCACCTCTTTTGTGTCAGGAAAAGAAAAAGTCATATGTCAAAAAAAATGGATTGAAGTTGATCATTGTTCATCCTACAGTCTCCCTTCCCGTCTTTTCAGTCAAACGGAACCACAGCAGATCCACTACTCCCACAGTGATGGCCAGTACCCGGGCGGCGCCGGCTCAGTCTCTGTGGCAAACATGCCCTTTCACCCTGCGTTGCTGGAGCACTACCTGCCGCAGGTCCCCCCCACGCAGCGTCGAGCGGAGGGCCAGGCCACGCCTATCTCCCTGCCCAGAGAGAGAGAGAGGGAACGAGAGAGGGAGCGCCCTCCGTACAGCGAGGGAGAAGAAAGCGACGGGGGAGAGAGGAGTGAGGGGGAACTGGTGCTCCTGACAGACTGAAAGGGGGGTGGGGTGGGTGGTGGTTGGAGAGGGGGAAAAAAGGAAAATGGAGTTGAGGGCTGAGAGGGGAGGAGAGCTGAGGAGGAAGGGAGCGAGAGAAGAAAAATGGAGGATGAGAAAGCGTCATAGTCACACCGTAAATTAGTTGTTTTCAGTGAAACTATGCCCTACACACACACACACGCATGCACACACGCATAAAGGCAAGCTCTTATCATTTCCCTACATAGACATGTCATCAGCTGCTTTCTTTCAGAATACAGAAGTCATATTTGAATTCATAATGTAGCAGGTTCATCCTTTAATCCCTTGTGCTTCTTCTTTTCCTCCCATGTTGACTTATGGCAAACAAAATGCACGTAAGGGGTTAGAGTCATCGGAGGAAAGCTTCAATAGGATCCCTGTTTTCACCTGTGAGACAGCTGAGTAACTTGTTGGAGAAGCAACAGGCCATTGAGCCGTGTGCTATCATCATGTCAGTACTGCCCCCTGCTGGTGAAGGCTGGTTATTACATAATCAAGACACCCAGAGGAGTAGAGTCCCTGTCTGCTCATTTGAACTAAAATAATCTTCTCAACACAGGCTGTTGCCTAAAACATTACGTGTAAACAACTTAAGGCATAGCTGGATAGTGTGCCACCTGGAATTTGGCAAATTATAAGACTCCCATTCAAATTTGATCTTGAAGAAAGATTGAGGGAAATGTTTGCGAGATCGAAGGTGTATTTCAGCGATTTTAGTTTAGCACTTTTATAAAGATGTGGGGCTCAGATAAAAGTTTGGTTCAAGCTCCAAATACACTGGATCCTACACTTCCCATAATGCAACTTCACACAGTGTTACAAAACAAGACATTTAAGGACGCCATCTTGGGCTTTGGGAAACACTGATTGACATTTTTCACTGTTTTACGACATTTTACAGACTCAAAACAACTAATCGATTTCATCGAGAAAAGAATCGACAGGCTGATGACATTGAATGACAATGAAAAATATTCGTTAGTTGCAACCCGAGCAGGTATCAGTCATTGCTTCACATACATTTATTGACTCTCAAGAGAATTCGGTGTGTGGTAAATGTTCCGGTCAAGGCAAAGGAAGTTTATTTGTAGAGCACATTTCATACACAAAGCTAATCTAAAGTGCATAATGCATACATTTAAAAAAAAAAAAAAAAGCTAATTAAAAGGATGGAAATCCATTAAAAATAATAGAAACTTTTCATAGTTGAGCGATCTATCACTGCACATAATGGTTTAATGGTGGCTGCCGATGAAATCATTTTGAAGAAAGTTGCCTCCCAGATAATGTACAGTACCAATCTTACCCTCCTCTTCCTCCCACATCACACTGTTCAGTTGAGCTGTGCTGTATCTGCTGTATTTGTGTGTCTATCAGTTGACCTCAGCCTGACCTATTTTTTTATACCTCTGTGTTTGCTTCTTTGAGTGTTAATTGATTGTCGTGTTGAGCACCTCCTATCTGTCTCCTATCGGAATGTCAGCTGTTTTTTTTTTTTTTTTGTTTTTGTTTTTTGCTGCTTTTGAGATTCAGCACTGCAGAAAATATCCACATACAACATCTTGCATACATACATAAATACATACATATATATTAAATCTAAAATGACTTATGATTTTTCAGGAATTGTCATTTTCTTGGTACTAGTGCATCGGGCCTTGTTCCAAGATGTTGGAATTAGTTTCATATTTAAAGGTAAGACAAAATAACATTTTTGCAGTGACGGATCAATCGGCCTCTTATTAGAATTAAGGTGAAGTTCCATCTGAATAGGCTAAACTTGTCTTCTTATTTCATCTTTTATTTTCCTGTTCCACCAACATCTAATCACATGTCACATGCTGTTCATTGTTAGGCTGTAACGTTGCTCTCTAACAGGGGGCGCTACAGAGATGGAGAAAAGGTCAATTAACGGTTAGGAGCTGTTGACAGTGCTACCCAAAGTGAAATGGAATAGAAATGGAAACATAAGTTTTGGGTGACTGAACCACTGTTTAACTTCATGAGAACACAGAAACCAAAACCACCCTGGAGTCCTCAGCGCTTTGTTGGCTGCGGCGCTCCACGCTCACAATTCAGCGAGCTGAGTGGCGTTAGGCTCCATGTTAGCACTTAGCATACACTATGTGCTTCGGTAGTATGGCTGCAATTACTGATGGTGTATGTATTGGCATGCTCATTGTTTTAAAGGTATGCTGACAGTCTGTGTTGTGAAGGCACACACGTTTTGTAAAAGTAATATTTGTCGCTGTTAGCTGTGCAGACAGATATGTTAATTTGACATCATGCTGCAAGCTGTATTTATTTATAAAACAGTAAGCTTGTGCTCAGAGTGCTGCGGGGATGATGTATTTGTTCCCTGAACAAAAAAGCCAATGGGATTTCTTGTTATTTTGGATCACTGCAAAAAATAATCTATAAATGGGGCAAACAAAAGTTTATGATGGGCCTACTTGCACGTTTTCTTCAGCAAGGTAGTCTTCACAAATGAACACCACTTTTTATGATTTTTGAGGAGTAAATGCAAGCACTAGGTGATACACGAACTAGCCTACACAGTCAGGACTTTTTCACTGTGTTCGGCGTGATGGATTTTATTGCCCATCCTCTGTAGTCTCATTTAGCCACTTGTTAGCGACCGCCTTTTTTAAGATTGTAAAAGCTTCAAAATTCACATGTGGTGTATTTAGGCCTACTGAAGTATTTTATGCCGTAGAACAAAACGTCAAAGTCTCTCAAAGTTGTGTTATCCACAGACCTTATTTCAGGAATCTAACCAAAAACCCATTGACTTCAAGACGAGGAAACCGGAAGTGCAAACATGCTAACTCCTTTTTCGGGTTTTAGGACTCTGCAGCACTCTATTATGCTACAGTTTAGCATACACCGTCCTAAGTGACTGTAGGTTCCTAAATGTATTGAATGAGTTGACCTACAAGCTTTAAAGTCAAAAGTAATCTTAATTGAACTGCAGCTTAAGTCGTTGTTTCATGTAATACGTTGTTACAGTTTAACCTTGTTTAAGCTAATGACAAGCTAGCTACTGCTTTACCTTTTTCCATTCCAAGTGAAGGTGGTGTTAGAGTTTTGGCGACTACGTGCATCCCAAAATCACTGCTCAGCGGATGAATAATGAGGTTGCGTCAAATAAAAATAGTGCCAGCATTAAACCTTCTACATCACCATCATCCTCAGTATGTTTAGCTAACGGCATGTTGCCATTTAGCTGTCGGCTAATAGCCTGTAGGAATCTGTGGCTAACGCTTCTGAGCACATGGATAGTTTTGGTGTCTTTGTTCTCATCACTCAATAACCATATTGACCAATAGGACAAATTAACAAAAACTTAGTGTACCTAAATAACACTGTTTTTTTTTTTTTTTTTTTTTTTTTTTAAATTAATCCACTTTTACCTAACTGCAAGGATGACAATTCAAAATGGCGGGAAAAGACACATTTCAGACGTCGTTGTTTGGGTTCAGGGCTGTGTCGAGTAAAGATGCTGGCTTTTGTGCACAGAGATGGATATCAGAGGAAAATGTTTATCTTATTTTAGTGGACACATGCTGAGGAGTCACCTGTCGTTACCCCTGCTGATGTAAATATAGAAAGAGACTTTATTTTGTTTATAAGAGCCTGTGTAATTTAAAGGTGTACGTTTCTTTATGTTTTCAGAGTTTTGTCTTTTTTTTTTTTGTTTTTTTTTTTCTTGGAAGACAATAAATTGGTTGTGCTAAATTTGTTCGGTGTGATTTATTTTCAAATATGCGCGTTGTGTGATTCTCTCCCCACGGGCATTGGTTCAGTTGGTTCAGTAATTACTTTGCTCCCAGGGGTCGTTCCCCGGGCAACGCACTAACTCAGCTCATCCCTGCATTTAAACCTATTAGCACAACGGCGTATTCTTCCGTGTTGTATTTTTCCCTTTTATAATGTATCTCTCAGCTGATAAGTTAGCATCTCTTGTTAAACTGATTGACATTGGAAATGGAAATCGAATTGCAATGTCTTCCCTTTAGCCTACTCTTACATGAGACTTTTAAAAAAAAAAAAAATCACACAGCTGTAACTAATAACAGTAATTACAGCTGCACTCCAATCAGGCGTTACAGGTTCAGCTCCAGAGTATTGTGCATGTTGTCTCACCGGAACTGACGCCCCTAAATGCATCACTTCATACATCACCTGTGCTTTCCCTGCTACGAGAAGTCCATCCGTCCTGCTGTGGAAAGGTTTATAGATTGGTTCTGGAGACTGTGACGCTTTCATTGCTGTAATGACTGTGGTGATCCTTGCACTCTTCATCAGGTCAAATTTCAATTTTTCCACTACTTTGGCTTATGACAGAATACCTGCAAAACGTATGACATTCACATAAGTCGCAGCTGTTGACACTTATGTACCTTGTTTTGTGCCAATTGTTCAGGGGAGACGGTACAGGTGAATAGGGTAACAATTAGAACTAATGGATGGCACCATGAAACTTACCCAGTTGATTATTTAGATTAGGAAAATTATATAATTTAAACATGCAAATTAGTAATTTTTTTATTAAATGTGCTCATTTGCAGACCTTTTTGGAAGAGAAAATCTGAGCATTGGACAAAATTCTTTATATTAGAGTCAAGGTTTTTTTTTTTTTACAGAGGGGATTTTGGATATCTCTGTATCACTCCATAAATCAGAAAATACCATCAACAGCCATTTTAAAAAATATATAATGAAATGTAAATGTTATGGGCTGTATTTTTATTTTTTTTTAATATGCAAATGAGGAATTATCTAATGCAAACTTTTGGTGGATTTAGGAGGATTCTACAGACACAAACTGACAACCTGTAGTAACAAACACTCAATGAAAACTTTTCCCTAGTCTGAAAGAAGACGTGGAAGCACAATAGCTCATACAATAATAGCCCAAACTCTCAAAATTGACCAGTGCGTGAAAAAGATGTTTTTGCCTCTAGTGCTAAACTAAGAACTACTTACTCGGAACTACTTAACATCAGCAGCTAAGTGCAGTTTTACAGTGCAGCTACGCGTGTTTTTTTTATGTTTTATTCCTCTTTAAAATGTATTGGTTGCTTTATTCCTGAATGGCAGCTGACTCTGACTTTGATTTGAGTGTATTAAATATAAGGTGATGTGGGAGTGAGTAGAATAAGGCAGATTAAGTCAAACAGAAAAGGTGTGTGTGCGTGTGCGTGCATGCGTGCGCAGGATATCCCTCAGCACAATTGTTCTCCTTCCTTCCTTCCCTCCTGTTCGGGCCAAGGCTGCAGGTCAGATGGCACAAACGAGGAAACTGGAGTGTCAAAAGAAGACACGTCACATATTCATAGTTTTATACAATTCCCAGGACTTTTGAGAGCAGACCAATGAAAAACACAAAGCCACTTTTATTTTGTACATTTTAATGGAAATATTTACTGACAACTGTTAAATAATTCATCTTGCCGCTCCCAGAGGTGTGAAGGATCACTGTACACTAAGCTTTTCACAGTATTTCTTACAGTATTTAGATCCTCCATCTCCGCCGGCCGCACTTGACGCAGCATCTCCTTTAGCACTGGATGAGTACATTTACAGTCACATCTGCAAGCTAAACGCTGGCTCCCGTCACACAGCGCTCTAAGCGTTTACCAAAAAAAAGTAAATATCATCATACAAAGAAAACAAATGATCGGTTATCTGTACAGTGTTTCTCAAAATTAAGTTAAGTCAATTCACAAACAAAAGAAAAAAATAGTTAATCTCAAATTAACTGCAATGCAAACTCTCTAAAGCCAACCATTTTGGTATGATTAGAAAACAAAAGGAAAAAAAAGTGAAATGCAATGTTAGATTCACTCAATAAATAAACCCTGTTAAAACACCACATAAGGCCTAACAAAGAGACATGCGTCACAAAAACAGATCAAATGTATGTATTAGTCTTTAAACCCACACCGACTTCTCGTTTGGACTAGACTCACCTTACCCAGTGCGTCATGTAGAGACAATTGTTAACAAAGTCGTCTTTGTGACTAGTAATGTCAATAATAAATTCTAATTACTCAAAGTATGGAAATTATACTTTTAGCATGTATACTTCTCATTGTTTTCACTATATGGTCTGTAGAGCCACAAGTTCTGCAAAAAAAAAAAAAAAAAGTCAAAGTTGATTGTAAGTGCAGTCAACAGTGCAAAAACCTTTCGCTAACTTTTTGGTTAACAAAATAAGAGATCCGTCTCATTTCCTCACTTAAGTGCCTTGGGATGATTTAACTATAGATTTTTTTTTTTTTTTTTGAGGTACATCCACATATGCACCTGAAGCATTTGTGGATTAAGAAACAACATTTAACATCATGAGAAATCTTTTTTTTTTTTTTATTTCGCCTTCAGGCTGGATTGCCCCAACAAGGACCCGATTAAAACAAGGTTCAACTTTAAATCATGTTGCACCAAACTTTAAAACAAGCTTAAAATGAACCTCTTAAAATATCAGTTTAGTCTTCAGTCTAAACATAGATTCAATTTCATTCAATAACTTTCATTTGAAATGTGACCCTGTCCAGTTTTAGATGAACTTCTAAAATGGCTGCGTTTTTAAGATGGATTGAGCTAAAAATATTCAAGTTCCCTGAAGAAAGTTAAAGGACAGACTCAACCCAATTCGGTTTTATGATGCTGCTGAATTTCTCTCAGCAAGTAAACAGTTATGGAGACCGTTACTGTGCTGTTGTCTGTTTAAAAAAAAAAAAAATTTAAAAATGTGTTTACCTTCTATTATTTGGCCATATTGCTCCGTTAATTCAGACGAGTTGTTCCCAGAGGAGAAACGAGAGCTTCTCCGCCGAGAGAAAGAGTAACGCTAGGCTCAACTTCTGACGTTTTAACCTCAATTCAGAGCGGAATGTGTTTTCAGATCAACCCGACATTTACATTCATCTCGAGCCTTTTTCACGACACTGCCTGCTCGACTGTTTGAATCCATTCCAAAGGAAACTAAATAAACCTGCCCTAACTTTTCGCTTCCAAAATCCCAAACTGTGTCAACAGTTGATTTTCACTCGGGGTCAGTGTCCTCTTTAAGTGAATGGAGAAATTCGTTCAGTGCAAAACGGCCCTTTTTAAAAAAAATTCCTGCCGCGTTTTTAGGATTGTGCGTTCAAGCAGTAAATTCACCAATTTGGCCATTGTCTCCAAATGTACGAAACACGTTACTTCACTATTAAGTCACCTAAAATAGGGGCCTCTGGATAATAGTCAAATGAAAATTGCACTACTGATGTGGCAGAGATGAGCTTTTTTTGTTTTTAAGAAAATTTTGCTGGTAGCTTTTCGCTCCCAAATACGTGTCATCATACATCTTTCACTGAGTAAGTCTTAAACCCATTTATAGGACTTATATAATTCACATTCTGAAGGCTCCGGTGACTACGTCTAAGGATAAGAACCGCCGACACATTTCAAAATAGACACGCGATCCTTCTGAAAACACTTTCTCAGGTCAACTGTCCTGACTGGAAACCATTAACAGCAGTTAGTGTCTCTCCTGCTGTTCTGAAGGGCGGCTGCTCATTTGGTAAATTATTAAGCCTATCAGTTGCACGAGACCTGCAGTGGAGGACAAAGGTCAGGGCTCAGTGTCTCCCCCTGCTGGGCCTGCGAGGGGCTTGATGTCCTGAAGAGTGTGTGGCTGACAGAGGACGACGCCATGACTGATGTGTTAATCAGTCCAGTCTGATCAGATCAGGGGTCGCATCAATCGAGTGAATCCTGTGCTTAAGATCATTATGAGCAAAGTGCTCGCGGTGAATCGAGAGGTACTAAGACTGGAAGGTTTTTTTAAAAGCCAAATATAGGACTATGGACCTTTTTTAAAAAGTCCATGAACATTTTTTTATTCAAGGCCAATTGGAAATAAAAAGGAAACAAGTCATCACCGTCTGGTTGAATATGAACGCTTTTAGACTATGGGTGACCAGAATAAGAAGAAAGGACAACAATGAATGAATGAATGTATGAGACCTTATTAAAAGGGACACTTCGCTGATTTGACACATGAAGATCAGTTTACTGGTCATGGTTAATGCAACAGTTTTCACATGCTGAGTAGTACTGCGTCTTCTCTGGCTCTGGAGAAGCTTTTTCAAGTATGGGAAAAAAAATAAAAATAAAAAAATCACTTAAGTAGAGCTAATCCGATTAGTTGGTTAATCGATTGACAGCAAAATGATCGGCATCTTTTTACAGTTTCTGCTTGAAAAATGATGTCAATCGAGCTTGTCCAATGTGATGATTAGTAGCTTTTCTTTGTCAAAAATCTTTATAAACTAAATATTTTTGAGTTTTGGAATGACATGGTTATTTTATATTTATGAGTATATTTTCGCTAGTTTTCGATTTCCTTGGTTAAACAATTAAGATCTGCAGATCACTCGTAATGAAAATAATAATTAGTTGCAGAATACAAATTTACAGAGGAACCTTGCATTGGCCGAGCAAGGTCAAGTCAAGTCAATATCATTTATATAGTGCCAAATCCCAACAGAAGTTATCTCGTTGCATTGTGGGCAGTGTAGGATCCAGTGTTTTTGCTGTTGGACCCAAACTAGGGAGTAAAGAAAGGACATCTCGGCCTCTACCTCTTCAGTTTTGACTTTTTTTATACCCATCTTTCGCATGTCCTCTCTTTATGGGGCAGTTGCTCAGGTGGGAGAGCGGTCGTACACTAACCAGGAGTTTGAGACCTGGCCCCTGCAGTCTAAGTGTCCTTGGGCAAGATACTGAACCCCAACTTGCTGATGAGTGTGTTTTATCGCTCCTGATGAGCAGGTGGCACCTTGTATGGTAGCCTTGCCACTAGTCTGCGAATGGGTGAATGCTGGCTTGTGTTGTAAAGTGCTTTGAGTGGCTGCTAAGATTAGAAAGTGCTACATAAATGCAGTCCATTTACCAATTTAAGAGTTGTAATGCTTTGTTTAACATTGGCAGACTCTTGATGGACAGTTTTCAACAAACATGATCAAAATGGATACGATAGAAACAGATAAGTTTCTTTTTTATTCCGCACGTTCTTCTTCTTTGTCAACTTGGCGCCTACATTACCCAAAATGCATTGTTTCCCTCCATTTTCAAACTAGTCTTCAGACCCAACTGATACCGACTCAAGTGACATTACTTGAGGATTTGTCAGACTCCACACAGCTCCCTCTGTAGACACTAAAGGCTTCATACAACTTTCTTTTCCCCACATATGCAACAGAGCAAAATCAGTGGACTTCTGGCATCCTTGCTTTTACGGACACCGTTTGTCAGTGTTTCTTTCGTAAATGACTACATATCTGGAGAGTCACATGCCAAGCTATTCCATCCAAGTAATATGTGATCTCATGACGGCAACACTGCCCCAGATAGATAACCCGTTGTTGCCTCCTTTTGAAAGCCAGACTTGATTTGACCCCAGATGTAACTTATGCAATGTCTGATTATGGAAGAAAAGTTGGCTGTAAAAGTGGGATGTGAATGGGCATGGATTACGGTGTGGGGCCGAGAGCAGCCTCCGATGTTAAGACACTACACCCTCAATCTCATCAGGTTTAAGGGAGATATGAAACCAAACTGTGGTGGGAGGAGATCAAAGACGGTAGTGTGAAGAAGGGAGCAGGCATAGGAGAGCATAAAAAAAAAAAAAAGGAGGAGGGGTGGGGGTTGACAGTGGGGGTGAGGGAGGTTGTGATTTTCCAAGAGGTCTGGAATGATTAAATGGAAAGTTTAACGGAGCGATTCGCTCGAACCATAAAAGTCAAGAAGGTGGAAAACGGTTTGAGGGCAGAAACGCACACAGAGTCTGGAGTGACGTTTACACAGGTCCCCGCTTTTTACCCAACATCTATCTCCCCTCCTGCTTCACACCACTTCCCAATTCAACACAAAGCAACACTTACTAAAGCAACCCGAACTGAACAGTTGTTTCACCTGAGATGTTAAGTAGTCCACAAGGTCTTCCTGTAAAATAAATAAATGCACATTTTGCTACTCTCCGTCACCGATTGCTAGAACACAATAGTGACGCAACCTACAGCCAGTCAATGGAAAGCTTTTCAATTTGCTGTTCCACACATTCAGTGTCTGGTAGGTGCTTCCAGTGGGGAAAAGTCCACTAGCACACAGAAATTTTACATTTCTATTAGCAGCAGCAGCAGTTTGCTTGGAATAACTACAGGAGGAACTGACAGACGCTTAAACTGCCACAACATAAAAAAAAAAGAAAAAAAGAAAATACAAAAAGGGAATATGCGAGGTATGGCCCACAGTGTTTGATGCACAGGTGATCTCTGGGAAGTGCAGTGCAGGAAATACTGCAGCTGCGAGAACTTGAGAACTTGTAAAGATGGAGGAAAAAGAGAAATGATCGCACAAATCAGAACTTAAAAGTGTTAAAGTGTCTGCAGACAGGATGGTCTCACCACACACCACATGCAAAAATCGGAGGACTCCCAGGTGAAATGCCTGCGCAGTCAGTTTCTAACTAGAATGAAGCCATGGAATTGAGCTATAGATACAGAGAGCAGGACAAACTATCCATCAATGTCGGCATCGAACCCGCCTTCATAGTCCTCTTTTGACCTTCATTACCAGCGTTGTGGAACATTTCTGAGTGACAGATATAAAGTAGGTTTCAGGTGTGTGATCTGCACACTACAGTCAGACTTCTGTTCTCACTACGCCTTGTTCAGCTGCCCGAAGAGCGAAAGCAAGACGTTGGGTTTATCATGGTAAATAAAGAACGCAAACATACACGAGCGTACACTCGCACACACGCATACATACAGAACCCATGGAAGTTTTATCATTCTCGAACGAGAGTTGTGACAGATGTAGAGCTAGTAATTGCGCTTGTTGCAGGAAAAAGAAAAAAAAGGATGCCGGGTAGACCGAGGAGCGTTCCATCAACAGCTGGCTCACAGAGAAGAGTTCCCGCCCTACAGGAAGTCCCAGCATGAAACCTGTTACACCCTCCCTCCCCGTCTTCTCTCCGCAGTCTGTCTTTCTCCCCCTCCTCTCATTCTGGGATCTGCAGGGCCATCACTGCAGGCTTGGTCTCAAAGTACTGGTTGAAACGTAGCACCGCGTACCTGCGAGACAGAAGAGCAGAAAGGTGGTGAAGGCACAGGAGTCACCTAGCCTCGGGTTTAAATTCTCCTCATTTTTTGAGCAAGGAAACTAGAATGATATTGCAGCTAAAAGTACCTTTATTGATTTAATTGTCCTTTAAGATTTGGGAGGACCCATCGGGCCGCCTGTGTAGCTGCTGAATTGAAATCGCAAACTATTTGTAGTGTAGTATTTTGTGATATACTTGGCAAACTCGGCTAATATCAGCGTACTAGCGCACTTGCAAATGGGCCGAAAGACCAACACGCACTGCGGCACTTTACAAAACAGCCAACTTTGCATGGGGCGACGAAAATAACTTCATCCATTACTCCGTTTCATTTCCAAGACTCGGTCCTTGCAGCGCTATGGATAACAATAGGTTTCACTGGTACTGCTCTCATTGGACATGTAACCTTAGTAACAGCACAGCGGAGCATCCATACACTACAGACCAACTTCTGTTTTACATAATACATACATTTCTAAAACTCAATAGCAATGTCTCTCCATGACCTGGTTTCTCAAGATAATCCACAGACATTGCTGATCAGCACTTTCAAGTAGGAACTATTTTCTTTCCACCGAACAACACCTGCCAACCGTATCACCGTGCAGAAAGAAGCGCACGTCTACGAGAGGACACCACTAATGTTTACGTCTTGCGCCGTCACCAGCCTCTCATCAACCTCTCCGTGAACCATCAGGGGAGGCAAACCTGCTGTTGTGCATGTCACGGGTGTGTGGGCAGGAAGCGTTAGGTGGTATGGACGCTCACAAAAGAAATGAGAGACTTGGCTTTTGGGTTTTTGGTTTCAGCCTTTCATAATGCTCAGTTTAACCCACGCAGACAGATTTCTTTCAGACACACAGTCTGACCCATCACTTATATAATATCCTACACGGGGGGTCGCCACACACAGCTCAGACAGACAGAGAGACACACACAGACTTACCCGAGGAAGTCAAAGTCGATTGAGGAGTATTTGGCCTGGATGAGCGCCCAGAAGCCCCAAAAGAAGTGAGAAGCCTTCAGAGAGACAAATCAGACATCAGGTGGAGTAAAGGACTGTGAGACACTGTGGGTGTGAGTGTGTAGGAAATAGTGTGCGCTTTTCCCTCCTCACCAGAGCAAACTTGTTGACCTGTACATAGAGCGTCTCCAGCTCTCGCGGGCTGACCTCCTCGGTTTTCTTGGTGAACAGTTTGTATGCCTGCAGGTAAACTTTGAGCCAGTCCATCTGCATCGCCCGACTCGGGTACAGCCCATAGTCCAGCTCCGCCATTCCTGAACACACACACACACACACACACACACACACACACACACACACACACA
>CALSBV010011423.1:193132-249873 GCA_943590825.1 Bovichtus diacanthus | reverse complement strand
ACCAGAGAGTGTGTGCCAATTACAGGGGTATCACACTGCTCAGCCTCCCGGGTAAAGTCTACTCCAAGGTGCTGGAAAGGAGGGTTCGGCCGATAGTCGAACCTCAGATTGAAGAGGAACAATGCAGATTCCGTTCTGGCCGTGGAACAACGGACCAGCTCTTCACTCTCACAAGGATCCTGGAGGGGGCCTGGGAGTATGCCCATCCGGTTTACATGTGTTTTGTGGACCTGGAGAAAGCGTATGACCGGGTCCCCCGGGAGATACTGTGGGAGGTGCTGCGGGAGTATGGGGTGAGGGGGGCACTTTTGAGGGCCATCCAATCCCTGTACGCCCAAAGCAAGAGTTGTGTCCGGGTTCTCGGCAGTAAGTCGGACTCGTTCCCGGTGGGTGTTGGCCTCCGCCAGGGCTGCGCTTTGTCACCAATCCTGTTTGTGGTATTCATGGACAGGATATTGAGGCGTAGTCGGGGGGAGGAGGGGTTGCAGTTTGGTGGGCTTGGGATCTCATCGCTGCTCTTTGCAGACGATGTGGTCCTGATGGCATCATCAGCCTGTGACCTTCAGCACTCACTGGATCGGTTCGCAGCCGAGTGTGAAGTGGTTGGAATGAGGATCAGCACCTCAAGATCTGAGGCCATGGTTCTCAGCAGGAAACCGGTGGATTGTCTACTCCGGGTAGGGAATGAGTCCTTACCCCAAGTGAAGGAGTTCAAGTACCTAGGGGTCTTGTTCACGAGTGAGGGGAAAATGGAGCGGGAGATGGGCCGGAGAATCGGAGCAGCGGGCGCGGTATTGCACTCGCTTTACCGCACCGTTGTGACGAAAAGAGAGCTGAGCCAGAAGGCAAAGCTCTCGATCTACCGGTCTATCTTCGTTCCTACTCTCACCTATGGTCATGAAGGTTGGGTCATGACCGAAAGGACGAGATCGCGGGTGCAAGCGGCCGAAATGGGTTTTCTCAGAAGGGTGGCTGGCTTCTCCCTTAGAGATAGGGTGAGGAGTTCAGACATCCGAGAGAAGCTCGGAGTAGAACCGCTGCTCCTTTGCGTAGAAAGGAGCCAGTTGAGGTGGTTCGGGCATCTGGTAAGGATGCCCCCTGGGCGCCTCCCTAGGGAGGTGTTCCAGGCACAGCCAGCTGGGAGGAGACCACGGGGAAGACCCAGGACGAGGTGGAGAGATTATATCTCCACACTGGCCTGGGAACGCCTCGGGGTCCCCCAGTCAGAGTTGGTCAACGTGGCCCGGGAAAAGGAAGTTTGGGGCCCCCTGCTGGAGCTGTTGCCCCCGCGACCCGACCCCGGATAAGCGGTTGAAGATGGATGGATGGATGGAGTTTAGCATTTTGGCCGTCGCCACCTTGGATCTTTAGAGCCAGAAGTGACCATACATTGATCAGAAGGTGGAACTGGGGAGGAGCAAGGCCTGTCAGAGCCAAAGCTAAGTTACCTGCTAACTCTGCCGTTAGCTATCTAACTTGAATAGCAAGGTCCATCTGCAAGTCAAGTTAACTGTGATATTAATTGGGATGGTAATTTTGGCTAGCGAGAAACAGAAAGTACTTACCAGAAAAAATGAACAGCCAACCCCCTAAAGTGTATTTTAGTACAACTGAACGTGGAATGACGCTGCGGTAGCGATGCCAAGACAGCAGGGAATGCTTAAAGGCAGGGCTAACTTGTGATTGATAAGTGTAGCTACTTATCAATCACAAGTTAGCCCCGCCTTTAAGCATTCCCTGCTTTATCGATTTAGAGCAGTCTTTTATTTACAAAATGAACTCATCAATTGGTATTGGAGAAGACTTGAAACAAGCGATTGAGACCATATACTCTTCAGGAAAATGTTTACCAGTGGAGTCAACCCCGAGCTATCAGAAAGAATGCTAGTTTTAGGCCCTACCTTATTGGCTTCACTTATTCAGACCCGGAGATTGCCCCTTGGAACAGACACAACCAAATGGAATGCAATCGTTTTTAAGGTTTTTCCTGCTGTGACATGCCAAATATCTGCTGGGAAAAAGGTCTATAGGGCAAACAACATTATTCATTAACCAATGCTTTGCAACAGAAAACTAAAGTTAACACCATTCAAAGAAACTAAAGAAAACAGAAAAACAATCCACACCGGTGCACGTGTGGAGTCTTAACCACTGAAATGTCATTGACAAAGTAAAGTAACAGCTTCTACTGTTTGCAGAGGCAGAGTGTCTGCAGAGAGCAGTGGAAGGCAAAGCTGCCTCTGATGAAGAGGAGGACGACAGGGGGATGAGGGAGGAAGGACAGTGCTGCCTGTTGGAGGTGAAGAAACACCGACTGCACGGCTGTGGCAAAGGGTTAGCCAACATCTAACACACCTCAAACACGTGGACACGTTTCTCCATTCCAAATGTCAGAATTCACTTCTTTTTTTGTCGTCCTCCAGATGTCAGAACCACGTGAGTCACCTGCATGATAAAAACCTCATCAGCACTTTAAAGGACAGCAGGGGGCGCTGCAGCCAGAAGGGACAAAACCAAGAGCTGTCAGAGGGAAGCAGAGGCTTTGAAAAAAAAAAGGTGGGACAGAGAAACCTGGATTTGATGCCCAGTAGTTCAATGGATTAAAGCGCAGACCAACAAACAACTATTACAAACAGTTTTAAAGCCCTGGAAGTGAATTGTCAGATTAGGTAGGGAAATAAACCTTCAACGACAGAGTCTGGGTAGTAGTCAAATCGCAGACAAATGTAAGGGAAAACAAGTAACGTTGATACTGTAGTTCCCTTCTGGAGGAAAAATTGACCAATGATTGTCAGATGTTTGCCACTAATATAGCTGGTTAATTTAGCTGGATAACTTTGTGAGGTCAAAGAGAAGGAAGATGCAGCCACATGCTCTTGCTAATAACTTGAGTCTGTCTCTCTGGCTTCCATCTTTGAGGTTCAATTCACCCATCATCATGTTCCTGCATCCAGAGCAATTCTGAAACAGAGAAACTCCTTCCAAACTCAACTTTGGGGGACATTTTTTAAACTGGACTCATCTACAGAAACCCTAAAGTGGCAAGTGAGAAAAATAAAATAATTCTGGTTATCCAGTTTCTAAGTCTGATCGAAATAGTTTTCTCTCCTGTATTTATGACTCAAGAACAGGACAAAAAAAGGTTTTGTCGGATAATCTTTATTATTTCCTTAATTTTTTTTTCCTTTCTTGAAACAGGTAGAAAAAGAAAGGTTTTCCCAGGTAAAAAAAAAAGTTTTGTTAGGATAATTTTTTAAGTGTTTGTTGTAAGAGGCTGAAGTCCACCACTACTCAAAATAGGACAAAAAACATTCATATTTTCTTTCCAGGTTTTTTCTCCATGCACTCTACACACAAGGTACATATATTGTTAGTTAGCAAGTTATCTAACATTACTGTCATGTTTGTCTTTTGGCTAGAATATTATTTTAATCTGCACTAATCTGCTGTTAGGGAAAACATGAACGATTTTAGTCCTACTTAGAAAATGGGGTAATGGTGCTCTTCCTCCTCTTGTTGCTGAAATCAGTATTACAACAACAAACACTCTTCACAAAAATAAAAAAAATAAATAAATAAGGCTTCCCAAATGTTTTTTCCACCTATTTCACAGTTAGTACCGTAATTTCTGGACTATTCAGCGCATCTGAATATAAGCCGCACCCACTGAATTTTTAAAAAATATGTATTTTGTACATAAATAAGCCGCACATGTCTATAAGCCGCAGGTGCCTACCGGTACATTGAAACAAATGAACTTTACACAGGCTTTAACGAAACACGGCTTGGAACAAAAATAAATAGGCCTTTAAACGCCTTCAACTTGAAAGCTGCATCATATGCCTTTCTCCGTGTCTTTGCCATGATGAGGGTGACTTTAGGTGAATTTAGAAAGATTATCCTTTTTTTCACATGTTCTTAAGTAATAAACACAGGGGAGAAAACAGTTTAGGTCAGACTTAAAAAATAGATATATAGAACAGAATATTGTTTTTTTTCTCGCTCGCCTCTCAGGGCTTCCATACTCATCTGACTGCTAATATAACTTGTTTGCGTTCATGTCTCCTGTTTGCCAGAGGTCTGAAGAAGAGGAGGTCAAGACAAGGTCTGAGGAGAAAGAAAAGACACGTCTGTCTTTGCTAGAGGACAAACTCACAGATGCCCTCACACTGCTGCTGCAGCTACGCAACAAGGTACACGCACGCACACTCGCACGTTCCTTTAATGTCTATTGTTTTATAATGCTTCTTGAATGGTACTTTATTTTGAAAGGACACATTGTATTCAGTAATAATTAGACAATAATCTTTTTATTTGATCAATTTTATTATTACTTAAAAAGAAGCGTGATGTATTTAAACTGAGTAGATAAGACACTGTACATGCCAGTAATTTGTATGTGTGAATTAGAATTGGGTTCTTCCTTTTTATTGTGCTTCCTTTTTTAATGGTGTTCAATATGTAATAAATAAAAAAACTAAAATAGACATATGAATAAAGTGTGCAAAATATAAAAACTCAATTCATTATCATAAAATAATTTTTTGTTATTCTCTTTGTAGTAATAGTAAGTTGTATTGCATGTCATTATTTATTTCAGTTTGGAAGCCCTTATTCAAAAGTCTGTTTTTATTTCATAGTGGCATAAATGTGGCCAATGACTCTTTTATGTCACGTCAAGTTTTCTTTCATAATGTCACTTTTCATGATGAAACATTTTATTTAATGTTACTATTCATGACAGTGGAGTTGTCACTGCTCTCTGAAATTATGAAAAAAATAGAAATGCCTTTAAATAAAAGCGGCAATATGAAATAAAAACAGACTTTTAAAGTAAAAATGTCTATTGTGAAATACAAATAAACTGCTATAAAATGCTGAAAACCATTTAACCATTTCTTAAAATACTTCATGTATACATTTTACACAATTTATTCATGTAATTATTGAATTCATAGTGACTTATTGTTTCTTCAATATTGACAACTTTGGGGATCCAAACTGTTCCCCTCTAATGATCTAACTATGGTATTAGACCTGCAAATATTATGTTATATGTGTATGTTGATATGAAGCTGTATAGGCTTGATTTAGGGTTTTTTTAACAGTTTTTTTGTGGGATTTGTGTTTTTTTGCTTTTTTGCCGGTGTTTTTCATGTTGTTGTTTCTACAAATAAAATAGTCAAACTCTTACTCTATCTGTAGAACGTGTCCCGCAGGGCCCTGGGAAAGATAGTGATGGACACTCTGGATGTGTGCAGGAGTGGAGATGGTAGGTGTGTTCCAGTTGTATTCCAACTGAAAATAAGAATTCATATTTTAGAGTTGCTCTTTGCTGAAATTATCCTTGGTACTTTTCAATTTCCCCATCCAGGTCCATTTCAGGTGTTGCAGGTAGCTGACGCCCTCTGTGTCCGGCTGTCTTCCGGGGATCTCCTTGGAAACGGAGAGGATGATGAAGGAGGAGAGCTGAGAGAAAGCCCTGGGTCCATCTTCAGGGTGTCAAAGCAGCAGCATCAACCCTCTGCTCATCTCCTGTTAGATAAAGGTTCTACATGTAACTTTCAGAAAATCCTTGCTGTTAAGGACACCGGTGGCCGTTAAGTGAACTGCAGTCAGCATCCTGCTGCTTGCGCTCGCGCTCCGTAGGTGCGAGCAAGCATCCTGGGCATGGGTCAAAAACCGCGACGTGACATACACGAGACTGGACGTGATTAACTGGCATCATGTTGATAGAATGCTGGGGGGGGATATTGATCATATTTAGAATAAAATTACTCTCTGTCATGTTCTTATATAGTTTTTGGACCATTGGCTGCATGAATGACCAGCACACACCACATGAGTCCACACATATATTGTGGTTTTAGCTGGCTAATGTTAGCTAACGCTAGTTTGCTTGCTAACGTGGACGAATTGCTAGCTAGCTAAAGTATCCAAATACTGTTGTGCTAATTCATCCAGACTCCCTGGGCTGATCTGGCTGATAAATTGGCTAGCTCGCCGTTTGCCAACGACTTTATCAGCTATTTATGTTGCATCGCTAAGTTACAGCTAGCTGGCTGTTGCACACTGTTGGCAAGGCAACCAGGAGCGCGCATTACGCCACATCAATTGTCCCGGATAAACGTCCCAAGTCCTTTACATAGATATCAGTCCACTGGCTGTTCTAGGCAACCGATTTAGACGGGAAACATCTCAGTTTTAAAGATACGTGACAACCTGTTCACTCATTGGCAATACGAAGCAATTAAATCATGCCAAAGGTTACATATAGAACCTTTAAATGAGCTACTGCTGTAGTACTTATCCTTTTCCTCTCTTTTATCTTTGGCTTGTTTGCACACATGTCATTTTCCCGGTTGGGTACCCCATATTTTTTTTTCAAACTGGTTCAATGTATTTAAAGATTAATTTCATTTACTCTCTTTGTGTTCAATTTTGTATCTATTTAATTTCAATGATTAAATATTTTTATCCAAACCCTTTGTTCCCAGTGTAAGAGCTCCGGTATGATGAAACATAATCCTGTGTTCATCATTATTGTTGGAGGTCAAAGTTGTATTTCACTGCAGACCAAACAGTATCTCATGTTAACTGTTGGCTCTGGAAACACTCACCAACCAGTTACAACAGTAACGTGCTACTTACACATAAATGCATCAGTAATAACAAACCAGTAGTATAATATCTAATAATATAACAGTCACAGGGGATATTCTTCTGCGTTGTTAGTATTTTTAATTTTAGGTAAGTATATTTTGCTCATAATACTTACTTACTTTTACTTAAGGTCTAGCTGAAGCATTTAATCAAAAAGTCCATAGACAAAAGGGAATTTCCGCACTTATAATGACATCAAGCAGAGCACATCTTTTATGATGTTTGTGGAATATTTCCTTCCCTTTTATTACTTCTGATATGTATGAAATGCATTTCCCTGTGTGCTTTCTTTGTTGACAAGCTTTCAGAGCTTTTCAAGCTGCATGTGAGTAATTATCTTATTAAATATGTGCCAATGTGCATGCATATCCGGGACAGAAATCTGAACATTGGATAACGTCAGGTTCAAAATTCTTATTTTATTTTGTTGCTATATTAGAGTCAAAGGTTTTTACCAAGGGAATTTTGAAATTCCCTTTGTACCATTACATACATTTTGGCAGAATGTATGGAGGATGTAATGTGAGGCTATGAATGATTCACGAACAAACCCCTGTGTAAAAACCTTCAGAATATAGATAGGAATGAATTAGAGACTTCTGCCTTAGAGTCTGAGAGCATTTAAACATATGAATTGTAAATTCCATAAATGTTGCAAGACACTACAGATGAATAGAGTAAATAAATGTAACTAATATATATCACCAATAAACTTATCCTAGTTGATTACTTATATTAAGACAATTCTTTTTTGTATTACAAGTTATCTGAAATGTTAAGTTTACGTATACAAATGAGGCATTATCCAAAGCTAACGTTTGATGAATTTAGGAGAAATCTAAAGACGCAACTAGTAAAATAAACACCTAAATGTGTATTTTCGATGTTTTCTTCCTACTAATTTGAAAGAAGACATGTTCTGGAAGCAAAATAGCCCAAACCAAAAAAAAGGTTTTTGCCTGTAGCTTCTTGTGCTCACAGATTATTTCTGCTGCCCCCAAGTTGCAAAAAAAAAAAGAAAAAGTTTTTTGCAGGTTTGACATTATTTTTGCAAGCTTTCAGTTAATGTAAAAAAAAAAAAAGAACCTTTAACAATCCAGATAGCACTGGGACTGCAGTTTATCCCTGGAGGGAAATAAGGGACACGCTTTGTAATCAGTGGCAGAGCAGCTAAGAGACAGTGAAGCAAACCAATGACCACAGTAGCTTTCATGTACCTAAAATCATAGCAAGTTTAGTTTGAGCTTCATCCTGTCTTCTGAACATCTGTACTTAGAAGATGAGCAGACTGAGGCGCATCGATCCTGTCAGATCGCCGACACATTCACAGTAAAAGCTGACAAAAACAGACAATAAGAGGGAGGAATGGTATGAAATAATATAGTCCTTTATTTCCAGCAATTTACAAAGTCCTGCAGGGAGAGAGCCTTCCTCCAGCCTCACAGAGGGAGGGCTTTTACAAGAAGAACACACAGAAAATGCAAAGACCTTGATCCCACGAAACCGTACATGTTTTGACATCAGTTTCTCAGAGCTGAAGTCTAAAGTCTGAATTAAAAAGACTCCATCTTGATGTGGATGTTGGCTCCCTGGGAGTTCGAGGGTTTGAAGCACTGAGGTTAACAAGGCAGTAGGTGGGTGAAGGGTTTTAAAGGCTGGGTATTTCATATATGGGAGGAAAAACTTCCTTCTGTTGCTGCTTAACTTGACTCCAGACTTTCTCAGATGCCCTGTAAACCAGCCTGAGGTTTTTTTTTTTTTGCCTCAAAGTCCTCACCCGCAGATTCACGTGAACACAAGCTTGTGACTGCTGCTACCAGCCCTCCTCTCCACTGCCGCATCATATAAAGTAATTATTACAGTACATCATAATCATCTCACTGTACACCTTTTATTAATCAAAGCTAATTAAAGAGACGCTACTCTGTGGCGAACCTAGCTCCTGATTGGTTACTCTGAGTTGAGCTTGGCTCTGATAGGTTAAGGCCATTCTATATAAGTATGCTTTCCCTGTGTGTGACACAGGGTGTGTGTGCATATGTGTGAGGCGTGTAAAGACTGCTATTAGGCAACTGTGCTATTCATCCACCTCACCGCCGTTCTACTGCGGCAAGCATCAAGAAGCTTTACTGGCCTTTTGCAAAGACAAAGAAAAAACATGAGAGAGAAGAGAAAAGTAAGAAACGGAGCCAAAATGAAATGACAAAATAAACAACCATATATATAGAATAAATATAATATGTACAATTTGCTTTGTGTGCATCTAAAAATAAATAGACAAAGCATTACTTGCCCCCTTATAGAAGTATTCACAACTATCCATTGACGCAGAGGCAGAACGCTGGCGCCTGGTCAGTGAGAGAGTGGAGGATACAGACTGAGAGTGAACAGATGGAAGGATGCAACTTTTACAACAAATCAAACGCTGTAGAAAAGGAGACAAAAGAAATGTCACTCTGGCTGGACATGTGTGGGTGTGAATCCAGAGGACACAGAGACGCACTGAAAAGTTGTAAAGTTAAGAGAATCCCTGCGCTGCCCTCTGGTGTCCGCTCTGCAGATTACAGTACTTTGTGCCTTTGACCAGCGTGGAGACGTTGCTTCATCTTTACAGTGGTTGTTTTTTGCTCGAAAAAAAAATTATGACACAATACAATAATCAAGAAGAGTTAAAAAGATTAGGGAAAGGAGGAAAGGAATAGAAAAGAAGAAGAAAAGAAAAAAAATCACAATTTGAACATAATTGACACATACAAAAAGATCAGCCATACCAAGACAAAAGATTTTTAACAAATAAAAGAATCAAGTTTTGCACATTCAGATTATGTGCCCTGCACATGCATTCTTCTGGCCCCTTGGAAACAGCACAGAAGTCTGACAATCGGCGGATAAGTCGAGCCTCACATGCAGGTTTCTCTTAAGACTTTGCCTCTGTACTCGGTACAGTTTGTCAAAATGTCTCACGACTTCCTTTTTCATTCTCCTTGCCACCTGTAAGCCCTCAGAGAAAGAGTCAGCTCAGGGCAGCTGAGTCTCAAAGTCTGTGTGTTTTTTTTTTTTTTTTGGGGGGGGGGGGCCTTTGATTAAACATTATCCAGTCATTCACTTACAAAAGGCCAGGCTCCTGACCAAAGAGATTATTATTAGTTATTTTATCAATTATATATGTGACAAGAGAGGAATCTTTTTTTTTCCAGAATTCTACTCTAACCATATAAATAGAATGACAGTAAAACAGACATTGAACTGTCGCCGGGGTCATTTGACTAGTTTTAAAAAAATGGCGATTGTCCGTTCTACTCTGATTCTATTTCTATGACTCTAACCTACTCTACAGAATCAGAAGAAAAAAAAGAAAAAGCCTGAACGAAATCTGCCTTGGTGCCTGGTCACACCAGAAACTACCACAGAAAAAATTGTGTGTACTTGAGAAAAGGGAAAATAGCAAGACGGAAACAAGCTAGCACGAGTGAAAACAGCTCTCCGAGTTTCTTTCTCTCGCAACTTTTACTTCCTCTGGCATTTTGTTCTCAAGATGGTACATAATTTCATTTGACATTGAGTTACTATAAGGGGGATAAAAGTTTTCTAAGCTAACAGCACTTGCTAACTGACAGTAAACCCATTGTCTCAGAGAACTTTTGGATTTAGATACAACACAGCTAATAAGCTATGATAGCTAGCTCTCCTCTCAACGGTCAGGACCGTCCAGACGCTTTGCAATTGGTCAATTTCACTTGAGTTGAACTCAACGCAAACATTTTGCGCATATTTACTTCACCTGCAAGGGAATTGAATGATCGTGGCGATTCCATTGAAGTACATTTATGTAAATGTTTCTATTACTGTGTTCTGTTCTGTGACTGGGACTTCATCAGTGCTGGTTTGACTGGGCTTGAAGAGCTACGCTGATCTTTTACTGAATCTGAATCAAAAGGCTGCAGAATGAAAACCAATACCAACAATAAAATACTAAACAAGGTTTGCCACAACTTCATGTAGCCATTGTGACCTAACTGTTAACCAACCTCCAACAATGTCATTGGTCTGTCTTTCATTGGAAAGATTCAGCGCTCCAATTTTTGATTCCCACAAAGCACTTTATGCCATCAAAATGCTTTGTGGAAATTAGAATTGTCAAATGAAAGCTATCAAATATCCACACAAAATATCAGCAATCAGAACCTTTCATCTGGTCTGAGACAGCTGAACCTGAGTGAGCACATCCTGGCGAAGGCAACTCAACACACTTTCACACTGTGTACCATGTGTGAACACAGCGGCGTAGAGTTGGCTGCGCTCTGCAGGTTGTTTCCAGTGTGTTGCAGCATGTTGAGCCTCTTGTCACTTACTATAAGCCTGGCACAACAACAACTAGCCTGCTCCAGTAGAGTTAGCGGATTGTTTTTTAGACCGGGGGACTGGTGCTATCCTCACCTGGAACAAATTGTGGCACATTGACTGTAAATCTCTCTGACCTCTTGGCATTTTCCACTTACTATTTTCCACTGTTTATGTGCGTTTGCTCAAACAAAGAAGAATCTTACTCAGAGGAAGTTTGAGGGATAAAATACATGCTATTGTGTGAATGAGCACACGGTCCTCATTTTAACAGAAACTTTTAATTAATTTGGCGATTCTCAACTGCTAACAGGTAAATCCTTCCTTCTGGTAGCGTTTCGATCTTAACGTCAGACATTTCATTTCATTCTCAAGCTCAGAATTGAGGGGAAGTGATTTTGCTTGTTACGTTTGTGGTCCACTCCCCTGTTGTAAAACCCCCCAATCCTGTTTCCAACTGTCACCAGGCCAGGGTAAAAGAGAGAGAACAGCTAGCCCCATGCACCTCCACTAAATCAGAAATGAGAGACAAATAATAATTATTCTGTATGTAAGACAAAGCACTTGGTGATTAAGCATTCTAGGCTTGTTTGGGTATAGTTTTTTGCTGTCTTGGTATCGAGTGTTAAAACTTGATCTTTAAAAACGGGAGGGCTAACGTCCCCATTGAAAATAATGAGGACCGGCCCTGCACATAGAACAAATGTCGATTTGTATCAAATGCATTACTTACCAACAATAACAATCATTGTCAATAGTAAAATAATAACAAAAGTAGTAAGACTCAGTTATTAAGTAAAATATAGGAGGAGGAGTGTAGTTTGTAGGGTTGTGTTCACTGCTTGAGGTGGAGATATGTGTATTACCATTGTTTCTAAAGTAAAGTACAGATACTGTGCTGCATCAGTGTCCTGATATCCTCAAGATGAAACGCTACGAAACTATGAAACGCTATGAAAGTGCTACACCATCAATCAGAGCCCTACAGGAGATTAGCCCTTTTATAGTAGACAATGTCCACTGTCAATGTTCACACATACGGGTGATGTTTGTCACTGTCC
The DNA here is from genome assembly GCA_943590825.1 of Bovichtus diacanthus. Classification (NCBI taxonomy): domain Eukaryota; kingdom Metazoa; phylum Chordata; class Actinopteri; order Perciformes; family Bovichtidae; genus Bovichtus; species Bovichtus diacanthus. The sequence continues at coordinate 237,808 of CALSBV010011423.1, read as the reverse complement.
GTTCGTGCAAGCGAGTATGGGATTTTTTTTTTCTTTTCTTGTGCGTGTATCTGTGCATGCTTTCAGTTGCCCGCGTTCGAGTCTCTGTCCCCTATGAACCAGCGCATGTGGAAGCAGAGGGCAAGAAAGCCGGTCCCCAGCAGGTCCCCCAGAGCAGTCAGGTAGGGGATGGAGAAGTTGTCGGGGTCCATGCCTCGGCCCCACATCCAGTGCACCATCCAGTCTGCCAGGTAGAGAAGGATTATCACCTGGAGGAAGATGGAGCAGAAGCACACTTTATTCATAGCAGTCATAGAGACTTTGCTCCTCTGAAAAAGGAACTAGAAGAAGGCAGTATTTGATTGATTGTGTAGACAGGTCAGGAAGAGAACAGAATCTGTAGGCAACGGGACAAGATTTTGGTATCGAACGAGTTCTGGTTTCCGTTTGTCGTCCGAGTAAGTATTGACTAATCAAGTTTGAGCAGGCTTTGCTTGCATTCAGTTAAACAGTCCCTGTCGAGCACAAGACAGGTAGATAATGGTATTGGTCATGATGCAATCTCAAAACCCATCGTGTGACAACGATTTGGCTTTTTATTAGTTTTTTTTCCTCACAACTCCAAATGCACTATGGAGTCTTAAGTTGCTCATCTGACTGTAAACAATGGCTACACCGGAACCCCTGAAATATTGGCTGTTGCCGCCCAAAGGCTACATCGTCGTCAGACCAATAGCCGATTGGTTATTATTATTATTAATAATTATTGGTTGAAATAATAATTTATTATTGGTTTATTCTCGAGATGCAAAGAAAAACTAAAAAAACGTCTGGACATTTCGATTTCATTCTCGACATTTTGACTTTATGCAAAATTTGAATCCTCTCATTTCCTTCCCTTATGCCTGGCCCTAATACTCCGCAACACTGCATCCAGTTTTGGTTTTCTGTGTTTGTGTGTACCTGTAGTAGTGCAGCAGCCATGTAGAAGGTAATGAAGACGGCTGTCAGGGTGGTGTGCCCCCCCCTCAGGGAGTTGATGGTGTAGAGGAAGACGAGGTGACCCGGGGCGACCAGGAGGAAGAGCACGCGGGCTGAGCGAGAGTTCACAGCTGAAAAGAGAAAGAGTCATATACTTACTTCAATAGACAATAAGATGAGGTGTAACTTGTTTTATTCTGCATTTGAGAAATACTAAGGCTGTGCCCTTTTTTGGACAGATGCTGGAACTAAAACGACAGAGGTAAAAGGAGATAAAACGAAGAGAGAGAGAGCGAGAGAGAGAGAGAGAGAGAGAGAGAGAGAGACAGCGGAACATTCCACAGCCGTCAACTTACAGGAGCCGAAGAAGGAGGTGCAGGGTGTGGGGCACTTCCTGGGGGTGGGGTTGGGTTCCCCCATGGGTAGACAGTTCATGTGCAGATAGGTGGAGATTCGACTGGCCTGAACCGCCACCAGATTACCTCCCACACCTGACACACACACACACACGCACGCACGCACGCACACACACATAAACAGGGTGAAAACATGGAAACAGAACATTACAGCCTTAACATTTCCCTTACAACTAAAAGGCATTCTTAATTACGTTTTGACGGAAACACAATTTCTCCCGCACTTTTAAGCAAGAGGTTAATGTTGTGGATTGACCCAGAACTGCTTGGTTAAGTTAAGGCAACGAAACTTGGCAAAAGATCATGGGTTAAAATAAGTTTGATACGAAACTTAAATGATCCATGTAGAGTAAGTAAAATATGTTGTGTACATGACGTAAGTTCACTTTCGTACGCAAGTTAAAATAAGTCTATGTTTACTTTTGGTTTCTCACGGGGCAGGAGCAGCAGCCTGCTGCTCCTGCTTCATTTGTGTGGACTTTGATTGAAAAACACAGGCTTCCCTCGCAATTTAGCTGCCAATTGAATTGTTGTATGGAACAGATTTTTAGGAGACCAGTCTGTAATATAGGTGTTGATATATGCACATTCTGGTGTTTTTCATTTTCATTTTGAAATATAGAGTAAATAAAAGATTTACTCCACTTCCCATTAGTCATATGTAAAAACCTGGCATTATATCCAGCAAGAGCAATATGCAGCCATCATGCGCCAGTTTTAAAGGATTATCACTTATTAAACCAGACAGAGGTGGTAACTTGAGCAGCTTTAAATAAACATTTCAATCATAGGACATATGTTTCTATATTTGTCTGTAACCTCCAGGGATGAAGCCTCCCTGTCACCTCCTCTGTCTTTATTATTGTTTGATTGTTTGGGGTTTTACTTGTTAGCATATTGGCTGTTGTTATCTAGGCCACTTATCTTTTTCCTGCTTTCCGCCCACAATCCCCGAAGGAATCACTAAAATGTTGTGACTGCTCACCATTGATGACCGGGGTGAAGACAGCCATGCCAGCAAAGTTTGGGTTGGTGACAGTCTTGTCGAGGATCAAACCACCAACACTAAAAGACACAAAAAACCGTGCTAAACTTAAAGCACGTTGCATAGAAAATACATGGAGAATGGTATTGTGAATGGTGATGTGTGCACTTTCAAAGTACTATAGAAAAGAAATATATATTTTTTACATTAACAAAAAAGTAAACTTAAATAATTGTGTCAATATATGGTAAAAAAAACCCCAGTCTTCAAGGTCATCATTTTTTATTTGGGGTATTTTAAAAATGGAGACCAAAAAAAAATTATTTGGAGAACTGAAGGTAAATATGGCGGAAACCATTTCCATAGTTAGGGCTGGGCAATATATCGATATTATATCGATATCGTGATATGAGACTAAATATTGTCCTAAATTTTGGATATCGTAATATGGTAGTGTTGTCTTTTCCTGTTTTTAAAGGCTGCATTACAGCAGTGATATCTTTCTCTGACTTTACCAGACTCTTCTAGCTGTTCTATTATTTTCCCACTTCATCACATCCACATCATGATGATTATTTATCAAAATCTCATTATGTAAATATTTTGTGAAAACAACCAATAGTCAACCCTATAACATCAATACTGCAATACTGACATCTAGGTAATTGATCAAAAATATTGTGACTTGTGATTTGTTCTCCATTTTGCCCGGCCATACCCACGGTACGTATGTTCTGCCATTTATGACTTGATGAAGGTGAAATAAGGTGACGCAGCGCCCTGTGTGCTCTACCTGCTGATGGCCATGGCGATGATGACTGGCTCCCAGCCGGAGTACAGGAGTTCTCTGGTGGATGGGATCCTCCTGGCTATCAACACCCAGAGGGGGCACAACGCCACAAACACGGCACACACCAGTGGGTTGGCGTAGTCATTGTTGTCTGTATGGGAGGAAGCGGAGGTGGATTCACGACACCAAGCGCATGTTGATGGACAAGGCTTTCATTGTGCAGAAATCTGTGGTTCTCTTCTTTAGGCAAGATCGTACGGTATGTTGTCTGTGTACATTTTCATATCTTCTCCCCCAAGACTCCAACTCTAGGCCTCTTAGATCTTCAGCTCAATTGCTTTGAACTGTTCCATGATGGAGGACAGTGGATAAGGGAGACTGTGCTTTTGCGGTGGCTTTAATATTGTAGTATTTTGTAATCTTTTTGCTTTTTTTTTTTTTTTTAAATGAATTGATCTTCCAAGTTTGATTCTGTTTTATATTTGTCCACATATTATGATTTTGCCTTGTACTTTTCTATTGACATTCATTGTTGTTTTTGTTGCTTTTGTTAATAGTAATTCACTGGCTCTTGTGGTGCTAACTCACTTGAACTCATACAGCACTTAGGTCCACTGCAGGTATTTTGTTAACGTGCTATATGAATAAACTTGACTTGATGCAATTATGGTTGCCATTATGCTGTGCAATTCTCAATCATGGACATATATGTACAAGTGAAAGGTGTTTATAGTGTATGAAGCTGTTGTTTTATTTGTCTTGCTGGCATGTTTTTTATCTTTATTTTTCACTCTTGAATACTTTTTTTATTCTTGAGGCGCTGTAACAAGTGAATTTCCCTGGTGTGGGATCAATAAACTGCTTATTTTATCTTATTTTATTTTAAAAGAAACAACAAAGTAAGCATTTTATTTTTTTTGCAAGAGCGCTTTAAATGGCATACATTATATTTTTAAGTCACGTATTAAATAACCAGGGAAAAATGTCAATCTTGACGATAATAAAACAAAAACTGAGTTTGACATTTACCTAATAATATAACTGCAGAGAGCTTGTGAGGACGGAGCAGGACTATATTTGGAGAGATAGTAAGTCCCTGGTGTTGCCTCTAGGAGGCAGTGTTACCACTGAATTGACACTAATGGAAACTACAACCACCACAAACACAGCAGCCAAAATAAGGAGGACGCCACAACTGAAACATTAGCTCCTGATTGTTGTGTTACACCTATTTTTTCTCCCACTTTGCTGCCATGAAGGAACAGCCTATTTGTATCTGATGTCCTAATAAAGCTGGAACAACAGCAATACTCTTGGAGCAATTTGCTTTGAATGAATGAAAATGAGAAAATGTGACGAACATGTCTTACTCACACTTTTGCAAACAGCAAATGAGGGAAAACTACATTATAAAAGACAGAAAAAAAGTCCTCTCTTCACGTACTGTACAGCTAAACGATCTGTGAAGGCCAAAGACATCAAGTACATTGATACGAACACTGATGTCCGACACCATTCATGTAGCATCACATCAGATACTAAACGTATCCCATTTATACCGCGACCCGTGTGTGTTACCTAGTTCCTTGTACAGTCCAGTTGAGATGCCCGCCAGCAGGGACAGCGTAATCAGGTCTCCCAGGCTAGCGGCAATGGGCGTGGCCACGTTGTCAGGGTTGATGCCGACTTTCCTGGACGCGATGATCACACCGATCATGATGAGCCCTGTGGGATTTTAGGTCAGAGATGTCACACCACGGAAGGCGCCTGAGGGCGCAGTCACGTACAGTTGCACACGTCACTATTTGATATCCTATGTTACACGTGATGTTCACGGTGACCATCTATCATCAGGGGTCTCAACGGCTCTTGACTTCAAACGAGTGTGTGGAGCAAAAACACGGAGGAGAAAATGTTGTCTTTAAGGGTGTAGCCAGAGTTTTTGTTTTTTGGAAAGGATTGGGATTCTGTTGTTTTCCACAAGGAAAGTTGAAACTGGCAAAAACAAAACGGTCGGGTTAAAAATATCAAGAGAAAAGACCTGTAGCAATAAGGAGCTGCCGGCCAGAGAGGCTGAAGGCTTTAAGATATTTTCAAAAAATGTAAAGACTGGTTTAAAGTGATTTTATGTTCCCAGACTTTAGAAATGGGAAATGTTCTGTTTACTACGGCAACAAGAAAGTATTCGCTCAGACATGGTCCTCTCTACTACATCTACTGGTGGGTGTAGTTCGGCAGAAGAAAAAAAAAATAGTTCCTACATAAAACTGCTGACAACAAGGTCTGTGGATTATCTCGAGTACCCGGGTCATGATTTCTGCAAAGAGACATCGCCGTTGAGTTTTTCAAATGTATTTCTTTTGGAGCTTTGAGCGCCACAAGCCGATCTAATCTAATCTAATTCTAATTCCGTTATATTTAAGAGAATGTAGACATTTCTACCCAACAGCTCACACCAAAACAATCTAGATTGATAAATAGCACTATAGGTAAGAGGATGAATGTGTATTTTGTATTTTGGGGTGAACTGTCCTTTTAACACTGAATATATCCCTTACATCCTGCGTGCTGGCCATACCTAGCAGCAGCGAGGCGATGAAGGCAGTGGCCACACTGGAGGCACACAGCAGCACTGCGTGGCCCAGCTTGAAGTGTCCCTCGGGGATCCAGCCGAAGATCACGGCAGCTATGGAGGCCAGGAACCCCACCACTGTGGCCTGGACCTGTACACACACGGCAACACGGTTGAAGGAGCTATCGATTACAGTTAACACGGAGACTCCAGATGTATGTGAGACTATCTTGTTACAGCTGAGCAGCTTTTAGAACGGACACACTGTCCGAGCTTACGTGGCATTCGTACATACAGTTTTATTCACAGTTACATATTTAATGTTACAGAGCCCAGAACAACAAAAAAAAACAAAAACGTATTTATTCACTTACTCACAGGTATGAGTTTTTCATCCTAGGGGATCTCTAAACACACGACTGCCACAATAAGTCAAAGAGAGAATCTCCAATGCAACTCTCTTTATGGAGCGCCAGTGTGACCCCGTGTGAGTGCACCCTCAACCCTGTATACAGTAGAAGGTTGTGTCAGCACCCGTCCAGCACCCGTTTAAAGTGTTCCAGGAACTATGGACTCACCAAACATTACATAACCACACAAGCCCACTTCAGGCGGCAGACCCTATATATGCAGCAGATATTGTTGGAATGTTCGGTAACACTTTCTAAGACCACACCTGTAGTGCATTATAACATATTATAACCTTTCATTGTTGGTGATTAGCAGAGTGGGATGTATTTGGATGCATTTAAAATAATCTCGGCTCATCATCAGTGATGCAACTTTGTGATACTTATGATGCAGCATAGATTCTTACTGCGAGTCCTTACTGCAGCTGTTTGTTGAGGTATCGGTGAGTATCAGCCCCATCAGTCCATCTCGACTTTACAACGAGTCAAGAGCATCCGCACGCCACGTATTATTCATTAGAAGTCACCTACTGTTTTGTGACCTCTTAATATGCGCATCAAAAAGCATTATGTGGGTCCCCCTCCCCCGTCCCCGCATAACAGCACATTGCTTAGCTTCTGTGCCGGTACTCCTGACTGCTTCGCCAAACTGGGGTTGTGTCGACCGCCATCTGCTGTTGGTAATACACCGACTATGGATAAGTACCTCATACAACCCCACTTCAAAGAAAATCCAACTGAAATGAAAATGTTTGCATGTAAACTGAGTGTTAGAGCAACCTGACCGTTGAATTAAACATCACATAAACTCATTATCTGATTTCTCCCAGTAACCTGGTTTGTTAAGTGGACGTAAGAGATGCTCCATGACTCTGGAGTTCACTTCCCTGTCCTCTACAGATGTGTTTCTGTTACCTGGATGAGGGCCAAGTTCCCCATGATCATCTTCCACATGTTCTTGGCACTGTCCATCTGACCAATATTAGCCTGGAAGAGAAACAAAAACACACAAGGTCAACATATTATCATCTGTCTGTGTGTGACTGAGTGTCTGTGTGTGTGTGTGTGTGTGTGTGTGTGTACAGCGTGTGTACATGCTGTTGCCTCTTGGTCCCATCACAACAATCAGATGTCAGTTCTCTGGACAAAGACACTCTGATCTGATCCCCCACCCTGTGGCCGACTCCACTTATCTCATCTCCCCGCTTTCGCAAACACACACACACACACACACACACACACACACACACACACACACACACGGTCTCAAGTGTCAGTGGGGCCACTGTGTGTCCAGAGCGATGATCCTGATGCTCATCCACAGCGAGAGGACACAAACAGAGGATCTCCTCTTCCTTCCTTTCCTCTAACATTTACATATGCAGAGGGAAACATCTGGACACATGAAAACACATACAAGTCTGCGGGGAGAAAATCCACTTCACTTCACTTGGTTTTTAAAAAAGAAGCCATTACTTATGAATAATTATTCATGAATGTGTCATTTCTGTGGTTCGAATGTTTGGAGGACAATTCCAGTTTATTTAAACGTTTGTTTCAATGAGCTATGTTGTTAAAAAGAAAAACTGTACAGATCTGTCAACCTAGCAACATGGCAACAACAGTATAAAGATTAAAGCCAGATTAAACTTTATTTGGAGGTAAAACTGAAACTAGGCGCACACAAAGTGATGCTAAAACTGTGCATGCATAATTACGACACGTACGGTAGGTCTGCAGGAAGTCGTTTCCCTTCAAAATACATACGGCCAATGGGCATTTGTTTTAAACGGTCTGATTGTGTTTCTTGGCCATCTGACTTCTTTTAACGATGCCACTATGTCAGCAATACACTTGATTACAGTCCACTATCATTATTGATAGGAATTATGGCTAACACAGCGTCCCGAGTTATAATAAACATGAGTTGACCTTGATGTCTCTATGCTAACAGCTATCCAGAAATCTTGTCTGTTGACAGATTTTCAGGCCGTGATAGCATTACAACAGTGCATGACGCAGTCCCAAAACTTTACAGCTGTGTAGTTGAGCTCAAAATGAAGACTGAGTTAAGGTTAAATAAAACATTTTTTGCCTCTTTTAGCTCTTTATTTCGGTTTATCGGCTAAAATGTACTGTTTGGTTGAGTCTCACTGCTCTCATCAGCCACTGTGAGCAGCTTTTTGCTAAAAAAATAAATAAATAAATAAAATAATTGCACTAATAAACCCAATGTACCCCACGCAGCAGCAACATCAAACAACAAGCAGCCAGACATTTTACTGATGAGTTGGTGAAGAAGAAAAGGAAGCGAATAAAGACAGGAGAAAGTGATTATCGGCGAGACAATTAGAACAATGTGTCAAAAGAAATGCTAAGGCTGCTCCATTTCTGCAAATCGCTAACACGCCATAGCTGCGTGTCTGCTTGTATTGATGAATGCAGCTTTCATAAATCTTGCCTAAAATGTTGACTTTTAGGCCTATACAGTGAAAATTTTACTAAATCATCTTAGCTGCCTTACAAATGCGACTATTGAAACGTCTTAAGAGGATCACAGACACTACAGTAGTTATGAGAAGCAAAATTGAGTCTGAAATGCTGAAACCCTTTATGACTATACATACAGAGAAACCAATGTTAAAGGCCTAACTGATATGATGACCGTGTATAGGGACTGTACTTCATTATGACTTCCACATAGCATTACAACCACGCAGACATACTCCTCGCCCATCAGCGCCACGTAAACGTGTGCATGGCCCCCTGCTACCGCTATCATGCTGTCGTTCAGAGAGGGCAGACTGCCACACATATTAGATAAGCGAGATAAGAGCACAAATGTCATAGACTCGCACTCAAAGAGACGCGTACATCTTCAGACAGACCTTTTATCTGCAAAACCCTTCAGGAGTTCAGATACGAAGATGTTTTTTTTTATTATCTAAAAAGAGTTGAAAAGCTTTTGCAACTCATAGCAAAAGTCCCTTTTAGAACAACAACATGAGAACCGATTCAGTACACAGATCGGAAATTCACAGAGGCATCGCCTGGTGTTATGTGATGATGTGTGACGACAATGCCAAGTCCTCAGCTTTGGATGTGTGTGTGTGTGTGTGGGCGGCTGGATTAGTGTGGTTTGGATCATCACAGAGATGTAGGGTGAACGTTGTGAAAGTGATTCACGGATGATATAAGACGGATGAGAGACTGAAATACCCTACGATTCAAAAGCAACGACACTTCAATTTAATGAAAATAACATTCATTTTCATCTCCAAGCTGTTGTTTACAAGGCTGGAACCTGCAAAACCAGGAATGGAGTGTACGGTAAAACGTCAAATACACATAAAAGAGGAAGAAGTAGTCTTTTGTAGTGGTTGTAATTTCAATCTCAATGTTGCAACTGGAAAACAGCTGCCATGCTGGTGCTGCCAAGTTCTAGTGATTGACACAATATTATTATCCAAATATGTACAATCCCTAACATGAGAGGGGATGAGGCAGAGGAGAGAAAACAACGTCTTATGTCTTTCAGTCGAATAAATAACGACGAGGAAGTAGAGAGACAAGACTCATGTTGGGCGAAATATTCAGAGACAAAGAGGTTAAAAGAAAGAAGAAAAGGAACAAAAAAAAAGGAAACACGGTCATGTGATTTGAAAACTCTTACAGCCAGCCAGTGCTGGGGATTACATTATTTTTTCACTAATAAGCGCATTAGGAAATTTACAGTGGTCTTAATCTGCTCATAATTAACGGCGGCATGGAAAGAAACGTGGTCCTGCTGGGGCCAGCCAGCGGAGAGCTAACAGTAATGTCTCAGGACAAGCACCACACTCTGGCCTACCTTGTGATGATGGATGTGAGACTCTGCAGCTTGACAAATGGGACCGAAAAAAAGTCCTTCAAAATTGCCCTAAAATGCATTTGAATCCCGTTTTCCTCAAACACAAGTAGTGTCAAACAGCTCCATGTAAAATTTGTACATTACACCATTATTAATATGTTGTATGCTGCAGTCATTTCTTTCTAGATATTGTCGTTACTTTCAAAAGAGCAACACAGGCTCCAGATTTCATATCCAAATCAGAAACCAACAACCATTGACACTTTATTAAACCAGTGTGGAAGCATTGGTGAAACATTGTTGAATCAGCTTCTCCCAATTGGTCATTGATTCACACATCTGCACTCTGATTGATTGTGGAAACATCACGGAAAGTTGAGAAAAGCACTAACTAGAAACGATGGAAACAAAAGCTCAGCAGTTGTTCTGGTTCGACATTATGTGTCTTTGATTGTGACAAAGAAGCTGATATATTTGAGCTATATGTCTATAAAGGGAAACTTTTCGCAACATAATACTGGCAGGCTAAGTTGTGCCATGGCTGACGTGCATGTTCTGTCTGTAACGTTACATGATGTAGCTATACTGACTCGTGACTGATAGATATTATACGTTTTAAAGTGTAAACGTGGACCATGCCATCACGCAAAAAACAACACGTCATTGACCGAAAGTTGGTCATACCTACTCTGCTGCTGCTCGATATAGTTGATACTATAAGGATTTGGAAATTTGGTGGTGAATGTGGATTTGTCATAGCTTGTATCCAGATGGATAAGCACTATATAGATATTTGGGAAAACATGAATGTACATGATTTTAACTTTCCGACTTTTTCTCAAAGTTTTGTTGGAAAATATTATTTTTGTAACTGAGTTGAGCTCTCCATGCTGCGCGGGCGATGCTAACAGCAAACCCTGCAGCCGGAGTAAAGCAGCATTAAACTGTCCAAAACGTGAATATGGATAACCAGCAGACTGGCTAGCTATAATCTAATTTTACAATCCGTCTATATGCGTTACATTAACACATATCTTGGGACTATACTTGTGTACAATGCATATTGTCTTTATACTTCATACTGCGAACATTTGCACATTCCTTGGACAATTTTGCTCATTTTTGCACAAAACTACACAGCTCTTTCATCTTAATTCAGATATATTGTCCATATTTTATAGTATTTTTTCTTTCTTTTTTTTGTAATTTCATTCCATTCTCTATTAATGTGTCTTTATTTTTGTACTTGTACGTGAAACTTCTTTGGCAATAAACTGGATTCTGAGTTATGAAGAACCACACACCACATTACAGATTCAAGAGATCGGTTCTATTTTTAAAAGAAAGTCAATAGAAAGACCAGAAGACCTTCAATATGTGGTTAAATCAAACACAGTAAGCTTCTCACAAGAACAGACACTATACATACAACATTAAAGTGAGCAGCAACCCAGTCAGCATTATGTTATTTCATCCTCAACTTTATCTACTTCTGTCAGCTACAACACCATGGCCTTTGGTTTGACCCAATTTTTTTCTAATCAGTGGAGGTTTAAGATGAACAACAAATCGGACAAAAACCCAACCTGTGTGCTCAGGTCCAATAAAATGAGTGTGTTGTGAAAATGTAAAAAAAAAAAGAAAGAAGAATGGGACAGGAATGTTGCTATCAGTTTGTCTGAAACATAGGTCACGTTTGGCAATATGACCCATGACCCCTGAGAACAATCAGCTTTAATAGGTCAGACAGGGGAGGCCAGGCAATGAGAGACAGGTGACGTTACACATTACACAACCACAATTAATTGAAACAAATATCCGGGCAAAAATACGACAATTTTGCCACAAACCAATTGCACTCGGATGACCACAAAGTATCCGTAACAAAGGTAAGACCTAACCAGCTAGGGCTGTCACAATATCACATTTTCACTACACGATTATCATCGGCAAATTGGCACATTACGTTGGCAAATTACACTCAAAATAGGAGTTTAGGGAGGTGGAGAAAAAGTCTGTAACCATAACTGTACAAATGCGTACAAAAAGAACACTGGATTATTCACACACCATTATCATATGTGTATTAATAACATGATATCACGGTTATCGCCAATACCTGTATATCACAACAGCCCTGTCACCAACACTCTCACACAAACACACACTTATCTTACCGCTGTGGAAAGTCTGGAGGCCAGCGTCATCTCCAGGTTTCCTTTGAGCCCCAGCAGCGCAGGAACCAGGATGAACACCTCTGACACCTCCGTGAACACCGTCCAGTGCTGTAATATCAGAAACACAACATCGACACAATGAACACACTGCCATGTTGAAACGGGACGTATCAGATTCACAGGGACACGGTACACTGTCACCTACATAGAGTTTATCCTGAGTTGGGACGTGACCTTGTTCGTTAATATTGATTGAGTGCTGAAACCAGACTTATATGACGGACCGGATAGTGTGTCCCTACAGACCTTTTACACTATGTATCATTTCAGCTCTCCGCTCTCCTCTAACAAGATCAAGGTCACTGGGACTTTGTGCTGACATGATTTATCATCCTCCTCTTCTGGCTTCCATTTCCCCCTTTCCCTTGGGATTCCCATCTTCCCCCTTTACCCACCTTCATCTGCTGCAGCTGCAACACAACCGTGCTGCCTCTATTTTACTACAGAATCAGAACGGTATATTACAAATGTAACTTATGACAACAATGTTAACTAATACATGTCACCATGAAACTTCCGCAGTTGACATCTTACATTAAGACAATTATTATATATACTATTCATATATACGTTTTCTGAAATTGTATGTTTAAATATTTTACATTGGAATACACTTCCAGGAGAGACATGTGAACATTGGATAAAGCCAGGTTCATAATGCTTGTTTCATTTTGTTGACATATTAAAGTAAAAGGTTTTTACAGAGGGAATTTTAGTTATGTCTTTGTATCACTCCATAAATACCAGCTATAAAAAAGCAAATCCGTTTTTAAGAATGAAACGTTAAATAAATTAGGCCATGAATTATATAGGAACAAACCCCCTAACATAAACCTTCAGAATATAGATAGGAATGAAACTGGAAAGTGTGGTGTATGTACAAGTGCTGCTGAAGTAGAGACTTCTGGCTCAGTCTGAGAAAAAAACTCTCATTTTGAGAAAACAGCCTTTAAAGGTATGTATTGTAAAATTCCACACATCTTGACACTACAGTTGATTAGGGTAAACAAATGAACTCATAGCTATCAGCATGAATCTTCCCCAGTTGATTACTAACATTATTTAGTTTGAGTGTTTTAGGGTTAGGTACATGGTTCCAGACCTCTGAAAATGCACACAGTTGATTTGTTCAGCGGTTCAAAGGTCTGGCGTTGTACTTGGCTGTTTCCCCAACCGATCACAGTCGAACTCAACAAAGCTTTGGGAAAGGGAACATCGTCTTCCTGAGGAGCTAGCTGCCTTGCTACACCCATGAAAAGCAGCAAAAGAAAGAAATGTCAAAAAAACATGGATAAGATGGACGAAACTGTACATTTTGTACACGTTCTTTAAAACTGAATTTGGCTAACATGAACACAATGTCAGGCTGAATGAATATCTGAAACTGAATGGTGAGATGGCACCATGGTGACCGAGAAACCATATGGAAATACAAACCGATAATACATCTAGTAAAGTGTGGGAAGCCATTTGAAGCCTCTTCAGCGTTTGGACAATCACCCTGAGATGGCCTGGCTGATCAGCCCCTACCTTAGCATAAAAAAAAACCTTAATATGTGCTGTATGCATTACTCCCAGAACCAAAGACATATAGTCAAGTCAGCCAGGAGCTAGTCCAGCTAACTTTAAAGGAAGGTTTGCTTCAGAGAATCACAAATCAAGTTTAGCACGTTAACGATAATGTGTCAGCTTAGCTATGCATCCCGATCCTAGTAGATGGCCTTTAATAAAGTTTGCAGTTATTAGACCTGACCCTCGATAACCTCGGCCCTGGCTGCTGGCCAGTCCTTTAGAGGTGGGTTCCCTGTGAGTCTCTGGGCTTGTCACTGTGGTGAAGTGCCTCCCTCTGCTGTGTCTCCATTAGAGTTCATGCAGTGATAGCAGGTTTGTGGTCTACTATGGCCAGAAACAAAGCTATTGCCAGGCTGAAACCATCGATCTATCTCCAGTACAAGTACTTATCTTTGGGGGCCAGTCCCACAGGCCCCCAGCACTTACAGTCAAGTTCGCCCAGAGCTGAATCAATATTCACAGAGGCTAACACGGAAAAGAAAAGAGAAGGAGAAAATAGACGAGGGGAGGAACATAGAAGAGTAGCTGATGTTGAGGCTACATACAAACACCGTTGGCCTGTCGCACTATCATGCTTGTATTTCTGTTACACTACGCTGCCCCCACTGTGCATCCAGATGTACAGGACAGATAAGGGGTGTCAGGAGGTGTGGCACCCCAAACCCCAGTGTGGGTTAAACTCCCTCGGTCTATCCCCTTGCTGTCACTAGGCCAAGCAGAGCTCCTTTCCAACAGCCAGTCCCTCAACTTGGCTCACTGCCTTCTGCCAACCCAACAGCCTTGTGAGCACCTCTGTGAGCACTCCTCTCTTATTTCACAGCCGCATGTTTTCAAGCTTTCTCCCCCTCTCTCTCTACTTCTGTCTCACTCCCCTATCTCCCTCTTTGCCTCCCCTGTGGTGATATATGTTGTTGTCTCCATGGAACACTGGCTCTGAGCCAAGCAAGCCCTCCCTCCTCACGGCCACCTCCTCGGTTCCAGGAACTCTACAGGACAACCCCAGTACCTCTGTGTACGGACCTATAGGAGCTCTGGTATGCAAGCCCATAAGGGTCGCGTTGCCCAGTTGAGTAACATGGCCCAATTTAATTTGTGATCACTGTACTTTCTGTACTGAGTGGGAATCTGAACCTGATGACATGCAATGTCAATGCAACTCCGGCTGCGTCACAGAAACTACATCAGGTGGTGTTTGTTTCCATGGTGGTATACAGGTCGGGTCCAGCCTCGTGTGCAAGCACATGCCGTGGAGGCTAAAATTAATATAGCTGTTGCCAAAAGTACTGGCCGCACTGGAGTTAAACGCCAGCTATGCAACAAGACCTTATTGGCATTAAAGGAATATTTCACCCACAAAATGACCATTTGCATATCAATTATTCACCCCATGTTTCCCTGGAATTCTTGAAGAAAACTTTGTTTTTCTCGCATGTCTCCACAGAATCCACAAACGGAGGAAAGTCTTATTGAAATGAAGTAAATGGGGGCCGCGTTAAACAACAGCAAAACTATATCCAAACATCGGTTTACAAACTCTCACACAACTCGTGCAGTATAATCCAACTCTCATTTATCCAGTCGTATGGTCACTACTTCCCAAACACATGCATTTTCACTAAAACCTTACTATTTGAAAACACTTTTTTAACATTTAACACTGAGTCCAACTTGGATTAAGTGCATGTGTTTTGGTAGTACTGAGCATTTTAAACGCCGCCCCACTTACTTCAATCCATTCATCAAGACTTTTTTCTGTTTTTGATTCTGCGTTCAGAATGCGAGACAAACAAAGCTTTCTCAGAGACTTCAAGGTAACATGGGGTGTGTCATTGATCTACAATTGGTCATTTTTTTGGGTGAAGTATTCCTTTAAATAGGTAAACAAAGAGGACATTTAGTAGTGACACACATGTTAATTTGAATTTTCAGGCACAAAGTTGTCATAAGAAGCACTGACGCTCCCACACATGCACACAAAAAGCACAATCAAGCTTTAAGCTAAATCCTAAAGAAGTCTGAGATGTGGACTATTGGCCCTCAAGGACAAGATGAAGATGGATGCAGGGTAGAGCCAAAAAATATCTGACTAGGCGGACTGCAAACAAACAACCCTCCAAGGACTACCGAGGATCCTGGACAGAGTGAAAGATTAGCCAGGGTTTGGTGCAACACAAAAGCATTCTAACCTACTTACCCTTTCAATCTTTATCACTCTGATCCCAACTAAGTAGTTGTCTGAGATATTGTCAGGTGTCAATAGCTGTGAGCTGATATGTTGTTAATGATTGTCAGGACATAAAATCTTTGGCTGACGGAAACAACTGACCAACATGAATAGAAGGTCTAAAACAAGCAGTCACAATAGTACGTACAAATGGTCAGGCACCATTTAAAGTACTTGATCCTTGATTTATTTCATATTTTGGAGGCCTTGTTTAGGAAAAATCTTCAATGAATGGAATACTAATGATGGGTTAATTTCAGCATCAACGTTGTCCAGTGAACGGAGCCGGGGTTGGAAGACAGAATGATGATTGAGTTTGAGAGAATAAGCCCTATAAGAATAATAATAATAAGAATAAGAGATTTCACAGTGGCTCCTGTGTGAAAACCAGGCATGTGAATGTGGTAAGACCAAAATGGTGTCTGGTGGGCAGCGAGAGCTTGGCTGGTGTTGAACCATAGTGTTGACTACGATTTCCTGTTTGCTGGTGCTTGTATTTTTAGACTGTTTGTTTATTAGGCAGAAGCTGTGTCCAAGTCTTTGCTTTATTTTTGCCGTTTGAGTCTACTGACACACAGAGTACAGACAGCTGGACACCGAGGCAGACACACACACACACACACACACACACATACACTAAACGTTATGATAATAACAATATACCGCGCTAACAAGTTTTTTGTTGCATTTTTTGTTTGTAGTTTGACAGCACAGAGGTTTTATAATCTGAAAATCGTGTCTTTTGGATGATAGCAAATCACCCATTTGGCCTTTGACAATGGTATTGCCAGGAAAACTAGCACTATATGACCTTTACGAACCTTAAGTGAGTAACCCAAGTGAGCCGGTCACCCTCAGAGTTCTAAGTTTCTCGCCCTGGCTGACAAAGACTGACGGTTTTAGGTCATTCTGCTGCCAAGTCACTAAGCAGAACTATGCAGACGTCTCACTCCTCTATACCAGCCCTTTCTAGGCCAACCCTGAGTGGGAATGTGGCCATGAGCTCCGTGTGTGTGCTGTACATAGTCAAAGTGACCAATTTTAACATTGGCCTTATGGAGAGTGATGCAAAAATCCAAGTGATCCTCAACTTCTTAAGTCAGGACAGACACATCAAATAAAGGCTCTAGCATGGTACTGTTTTCAAGCTTACTTTTGGCAGAGAACTGGTGCAGTATGACCGAACCAGAGAGAGAGAGAGAGAAAGAGAGAGAGGCTGAGAGAGAGTTAGACAATTACCTTCCTGCAAGGACAGGAGGGATTAGCTGAGTTAGCGTTTCATGGTGTCATGGAGGGGGAATTAGGCAGCGAGACAACCTGCTAGATGCTCAGCCGAACTCACTGGAACAGCCGTTTGAAGCTGACCGTCAAGGCTCAGCTTGCATCTCACTGCAAGCATTTCTTCAAGGTTTGCCCGCAGGCACAACCTTGGCTGACTAGAAGGGAAAGATAAGGCCCTGTACCTTCTATGTCTCCTCTTTCCCAGGCTCACCTCTGAAGGAATGGTGCGCTGAGTGTTTTGGAAACTAGAGAGACTGCAGCAGCATGGTGCCTAAGTTGAGGCAGCATGAAAACTTTTTTGACCTCAAACCTCTGCATTCCTGGTTTTAGCGAAGATACCTAACCACACGGTAATGGAGGCTTTGACACCACATTGTATTTTGTTTTCACTCTGACTCTAGCTCGACGGAAGTGTGCTGCCATTTCAGGTGCTCAAAGAAAGCACACTCTTAATACCCGGCCTCTTCCCCTCCTCTCTGTGCTTAGTTCCTGGGGTCCACCATGTTGGCATCAGTATGCGTGTACACAATGTGCCCGGACTGGTCTCCTGGCAGCCTGACACCTTCAGCTTTATCTGTATCACAGGCGGACTTTAAAGAAATATATGACCTGTCAGCATGACTTTGGCCTGCATTTCTACACAAAAAAATTAGAGTCCGCACATTAGATAATGCCGCCTTGAACATATATTTAATAACCACCAGGATCATGGGACCATTGTCCAGTGTGCTGACTCTATTTTTTCAATCTTTCACATGTTATCCTGCCAGGCACCTAGTATTTATCATCTGGATGTCCATGCTTTTGTAAACTTTTCTTCATTTCTAGACTGCATATTAGATATACTCAGAGTGAGTCAACAGGAAAAGTAGGAAAGAAAGCAATTGTAGTTTCAGTCATATCTTTTCTTAGAGGCAGAGCTCTCTGACTACACACTGCACTATGCATTACAGTAAGTGCCTTCTATTTTTGTTTCTATTATGTAAAAGTAAGTCCAATTTCATATAGAAGGATGTGTGACAGTGTATTAGAAGACTCAGAGTGTAAAGGTATGTGCCAGCCCTGAGGACAGGCAGGCAGGCAGGCAGGCAGGCCTGAGAGGTGAGACAGGTTATGTAAATACCCCCATGGTGTGCGACGACTGCCCAACCCGACCCCAAACGCATGCCACCAGATAGACCAGCAGCACAATGGCAGACACATGTCAAGGTGAGCGGGGCTCGTTAAACCAGTTCAGTCAAAGGCTCCAAGGGCCCATCCCACAGTGTGGCTGTACACAATCCCAGAGCAGCGGCTCTGCTCAGAATCACAACCGTGACACGTCAGATCAACTTTGTCTTTTGTTTTATCGCAGGTGACTAGATTGCAAGAATGGGGACTAAAGTGGAGTTCATGTCATGAATGAGTGTTTCTGGACATCTGAATTCAGCTATCCTGTGATGCTATTCTCCAAATAAAGATGAAAGAATGAAGAAATAAAGAATAAATAGGGAGTGCTGCACCGGGTCAAGAAACTCGGTGTTGGTGATGTTGAAGTAAACAAAATCAGATGCAAATGACCCTCCAGCTCACTTTTAATGGCAGTCCTTGGTATTGGTAGGCAGTCTGAAAAGCATACGAGGCAGTCTGATTGTAAATAAAAAATCCTTTATTTGACTTATTTTGCCATTATGTGTGAGTATCAGAGTGTATGTTAAGTCATTAATTCATGATTTTATATCTTTCTTATTTTTTTAAACGAGTTTGTTACAGTACATGTTCACATTTATTTTTTGATATTTTCATTGTCTGTGGGCAGCGTACACGTGCCATGTGACACATGTCTAATTCTGATTTGAACCTGTCCTCATTGCACCGTATACCCTGATGAAGACTTGTTGAGTCGAAACGCATTGGTTATCCATGTATCAATAAAGGATAAGAATTTTACAATCAGAGTGCCTTGGATGCTTTTCAGACTGCCAACCAATACCAAAGACCTCTATTACAACGATAAACATATGTTGACCCAAAACTGTTTTGTTCCCCACTTCCCTCTATCTCCCAGACTACCCAACATATTTAACTTTCCATTAGTGTCACCATAAATGTTCTTTAAGCTCGGACAAGAGCAGAACCTTTTGGTGCATAAAAGAGAATTAACCACACTTATTTGGATTTACCAGTTTCTAATTAGAATCAGAACCAAGCACATGTTGCATAATGCTTTGTGCTCACTATGTACAGTCAAGAATATGTTGGGATCACTCACCTGGACGATGTCTAGCACCATTCCAGCGGCCACTGTCCCGAACCCAGCCAGCAGGAAGGGGAAGACCACCTGCAGGCCAATGGTGAAGGAGGTCTCCTTGAGGGGTGCCGGTGGTTCCGGGCTCTGGTCGGTGCTGGTGTCGTCGCTCTCGTTGCTCTGGCTTGCGTTCTCCAGGAGAGCGTCCTCCTCTCGCTGACCTTTGGCGTTGGCCCGGCAGTCCATTGCTACCACAATCTCCGACCTGTCTCCATCCTCCCCGGTCTCACCGGCCCTCTCTGTGAAGGACGTGACCTCTGTGAGCTCGAGCTCGCCCCCGCTCACTGGGCTCACCTCCTCTGGGCCCTTGGAGAGGATCACTGGGGGTACGGAGCAGTTGGAGTTGACTAGGGCCGGGGTCAGGGGGCCTCCCTCCTTCTTCACCTCAATGTCCCCGGAGGACATGTCGATGTCCGGGAGTTTGTCTTGTTCTTTCGACCAAAGTACCATGCGGAAGCCTTTGGAAGACAGTGGGCTTGACAAGAAAAGGTCAGCTTGCCTTGGCCTATCAGTTTTGGGGAAGTCCAAATGGAATTGGCCACTTGATCTGGTTTTGAACCTGATCAGTCCAATTGATTTATCCCATTAAAGAGGCTTACAGTGAGTGGGGGTCGCTACTAAAGACCAGGAGAAAACCTGCAGCAAGGCACATGCAGCCGTGCGCCTGCAGAGCCCGTGTTCCTGTCGGTGCTTCGGGAGCAGAACCAGTATGTTCTCCATTCACTGCAAGGTGCTCAGGGTAGACCGGCAAAAAAAAGAAGAGAGCATACTGGTTCAAAACACAAGAGAAAAGGAAAAACAATAGGCGCGGGGGCTCGCCACAGAAATCCCCTCCGGTCACTTGTAAGCAGTCCTTTAAAGTTCAGTACAAGCTAAAGAAAAAGTGAAATCAGAGGTCTGAAGTGGGCAGATTGCAGCGCAGACCGGTCATGCTCTCAGTTCACTGATCATCAGACTGGCGAGTGTGCCAGGCTGGAAATGTCTCACCTTACACCACGTGGCTGCTGGGAGGTTTTCAAGGGAGATATTTAAAGGTCTGCAGTATGAAGTTTGAATTACCGCCTGCGGAGGAGTACCTCTCCACCCCGAGTGGACAGTCACCTGGGAAAAGAACACATTCATTAATGATTCAGTCTTAAATACAAACACTTTTTAGTCTCATTACAGATTTGTTTCCAAATGTCAGCACCTGTTTCCTGACTATTTAATTCTGAGTAAAGTTATTAAACAACAAAATACAGTGTGAGGGGGTTCAAGCTTCCATCTTTAGAAAAATACTTTTTCCTGTGTAATGCACTAAATATCAGCATTTTTTTATTTCCCTTACCACAGAACAGAAATACTGTATGGATGTAGGCTAGAGTGCACATTTTATAATAAATAGAAAATATCTAAATGTTAAAGGAAATATCACAGAAATATAAAACCCACAAAATTATAAAATCACTGCTAGAATCTTTAAAAAATGTATATTTAGAATGATTACAGTAGATGAAAAAACTCTTTCACGTCACTTTGGTTACAATAAATGTTGTGCAAACCCTTGTAATAGATCATTATAGTATTTAGGCCAAACAAAAAAAGCTCTTCACTCTCCACTGACAGACATTATGGCAGAAGCGAGGAGTCCCCGGCAGCGAGTTTAAAAAAAGTTTCATTCAGGGCCAAATTTCCTCCCAGCGGCTAAAAATATTCTAGCATTAACAGAGGTGCTGTGTACATCCTCTGCACCGGAGTGTCACACGACTGTCAAAACCCCCCAGTAAGAAGACATCACTTCCTGTCACACCTTCAATATAAACTCACCCGCCCTGTTATGAGCACAGCCTACATTCAAACACAAAGCAACAGCAGCAGTAAGCATAAAAGGTTCAGTTGATAAAACTGTAACTGCCACTTTTCCCCAAAATTATAGAAGTAAAAATAGCCGAACATTGGAAACCTCATCATATTCGAGACACATTTTCAACTAAAAATGGAAACAGCAGAAGTGTTGAACGAAGGAACATTTTAGACATTGTCACAGAAACAGATGTGGGAAGATATATCCTCCATATAGTGGTGGAAAGTTACTAAGTACATTTACTCAAATACTGTATTTGAGTACAATATTGAGGCACTTGTACTTTGTTTGAGTATTTCCATCTGCTACTTTATATTTCTACTCAACAACACCTTGGCAAACGTTGTAAGTCTACTTTTTACTACAGTGATTGAAATACTTTGGTTACTTTGCCAATTCAGATTATTGAAACAAAATATAAATCAAATAAGACATTGTGATAGATTAAACTACCCGACAGTATATAAAGTGACTCAAATAAACTCCATCTTTAATAGCTGCAACATCGAAGTGAACAAATCAGTAATTAGAATCCAATAATATATGATTTTGAAATGGGCCGTTCTGCATAATGAGTACTTTTACTTTATGCACTTTAAGTATAATTTGATGCTCATATGTTTGTACTTTTACTTATGTAAACATTTGAATGCAGGACTTTTACTTGTAGCAAAGTGTTCTACACAGTGCTATTAGTCCCTTTACTGAAGTAAAAGATCAGAGTAGCCCCAAAGCAACCTGAATATTATATCAGCAAATAAATGACTAAATGCCTATTTAGAGAATAAGACCGGATGATCTCTAATGTGAAAATAGCCACAACATCAGCTGTGGTAGAGCATGGTAGCCTAATGCCATCTCACTGAATAACAAACAAGTGACACAGATGACACACGAAGCAAGCTTTGCCCATACAGAACTAAAAGAACACACACAAATGGGTTTATTTTGAAGGCCCGTGTACTCGCTTCCCGTCGTATTGCTGCTCTCTTTACGCAGCTTTCATCCGCCTGCATGTTGCGACATCCGCACACAGACTTTGGCTTTCCCCGCTGAAACAATCCTCTGTTTAGTAGTCAGGACCAACACCACCCGAACCCAACATGGCAAAGGCGTAAATTAGTGCTCCCCTGGTCAGCACTGAATAGACGAGCCCTCCTATTCTATTCTACTGCTCATTTAAACAAGGGCAGGGGGGCTTTCTGTTCCAACACCGCGCTGGAGCTCATGTCACTGCCACTACCACCAGCACGAGTGTTTAACTCATTAAAATGATCCTATCGCTTTCCATTCTTCATTCACACATATATACAGGCTACGATTATTGTAACGATTATTGTAGCATAAGAGCCGGGGAGTTTTTTTTTTTTTTGCAGTTTTGAGACGCCAAGTGACACATTCCGTTGGATTAAAGCTTCTCAGCCGGTTTATGAAATGTGCAGTTTAAAAATGTCCAGCAGGTAGTCAGATAAAAAGCTCCTCGGCGGTGGTTACCTTTTAGTGTCCGGAGTGATGACCGGAGACAGCAGCAGCTCTTCGCGTGGCCGTGTGGACGTATCCTCCACCTCTTGGTAACGCGCTCAGGCTGAGGCGTGGACGCCGGTGCGCATGCCTTATGTACGGTACCGGCTCTGCACAGCTGCCTTAATGGTTAATGCTGGTTAATGGTTAAACCCTCCCTCCCTCCCTCGCGCGCGGTTAAGGCTGTGTCCCAGTCTTCATTCCCGACCCCGTCACATTGCACCCGTCCACTGGCCCCCGCCGCCCGGCTGCTTGGATGCGCATCTATAATACACCCGTCCGGTGCAGGGGGCCAGGAAGCCACAAGGCGGGCCCTCCCTCCACACTCTGAGCTGACGATACACACCTCCCCTCCCCTCCATCACCACCATCCTCCCTTCGTCTCCATTGCGCACGTCCCGTCCCTCTCTACCCCCCATGTGTGTGGAAATTTGTGCCCGTGCGGTGCCAGTCTCCTCCACAAGCCTACTAATTTACTACCAGGGAGCTGAGATAGAAGTTTTAATTTAACAATAGGCCTCCAGAATGAATGGGTACGCACGCATATGAGTAATGAGTACAGTCTCGCTGAGCTGAGGAGGACTTTAGTCAATGATCCATCAACACAGAGAATAAATAAATGCAAGTCTTACATAAGTAAAACGTTTTCAAATGGCACCAATGTGACCCGAAACCACACGAGAGGAACAGGGAGCTCGTATAGGATTTTTTCTTCTCTCCAAATGGCACACTATTCATAAAGAAAGAAAGAAAGAAACACACTTAAACGAAAATCTATATAAAAAATAAAAAATAATAAAATAAAATGTGTTTGTGAAATTAGGATTCCTTACATTTGGTACATCTCAAGAAAGACAGAAAAAGAGAAATATCAAACAATTTTATAATGGCTACTGCATATCGCTTTCTCCCACCTCATCCCACGATCCCAACATCTTATAATAATAATAATAATAGTACTACTACTAATAATAATAATAATAGTACTACTACTACTACTACTAATAATAATAATAATACTACTACTACTACTACTACTACTACTACTAATAATACTACTACTACTACTACTACTACTACTACTACTACTAATAATAATAATAATAATAATAATAGTACTACTACCTACTACTACTACTACTACTACCACTAATAATAATAATAATACTACTACTACTACTAATAATAATAATAATAATAATCTAAAATAAATAAACAAAAACTGAAAAACTAACAATAATAATAACAGCAGTAATTATACAGTTGATGAAGAAGTTAAAATAACGAGAGGAAAAATGATAGAGGACAGAGCCAACTGTATCTGCTGAGGAGACTGAGGTCGTTTGGAGAGCAGGAGGCACTCCTGAGGAGCTTTTTTGACTCTGTGGTGGCTTCAGCCATATTTTATGGAGTGGTCTGCTGGGGCAGCAGCATCTCTGCTGCTGACAGGAAGAGACTTAACAAACTGGTAAAGAAGGCCAGCTCTGTCCTGGGGAGCCCTCTGGACACTGTGGAGGTGGTGGGAGACAGGAGAATGATGGCCAAGCTGTCATCAATGTTGGACAACATGTCCCACCCCCTCCAGGACACTTTGTCCACACTGAACAGCTCCATCAGTGACAGGCTGCTTCACCCGCAGTGTCACACGGAGAGATACCGCAGGTCCTTCCTTCCTGCAGCAGTCAGACTGTACAATCACCACGGCCCCTCGTAGACCACCACACACTTAATGCGGCTGTAACACCACTGTTCCTCCGCTCATGTGCAATACACCCCGTTACTATTTATTACTATTCTTACTGTGCTTACTTACTTACCTTACTGTGCAATACAATCACGTGCAATACGTATGTGCAATATATCTCTTTTTACTATGTATTATTGTTACCTCTGGCTGCTAGAGTATTACTCTCACTGTTCACTTACTGTATTACGTCACCTGTCACTTACTTGTTGTTGTGTTTTTTTTGTACTTATATCTTGTACCTACACATTTGTACTTAACCTTTATCTGCACTGTCCCTTTGCTGCTGTAGCGCTGTAAATTTCCCCGCTGTGGGACAAATAAAGGTTTTCTGATTCTGATTCTGATATAAATTTGGTTTTGTTTCTGGGAATAACTAGTGCACAGTTTTTTTTTAAATTAATTTTAGTGGAAAATGTGTTTTCTGTATCTTCTTCCATCTTGCATTGTTTTATCTACATTTCTAAACCTGTGATTTATTATCTCCGTTTTATAGATTTTGTTAAGTGTGTCCTTCCATTTGCTTAGTTGTGGCACCTCTAGCTTCAGACAATTTTTTGTCATCTTTAAAAAAAAGAAAAAGTAAAAAGAAATCACTTTAAAACTATTTGACATGTTTTTCATAGTGCTTTGTCCAAGAAGAGACCCACAGTGACTTATCACAACCATCTTGTATGGTAGGCGTCTCTCTCTCGCCATTTGTTCTGCTCTCTCTCTTTATCAGCTTACTTTACATCTCCTGTGGTACAATAACAACATTTCTATATCACTGTGGTCCTTGATTAGCTGTAATATTTGCATAATATTACATTATATCTATAATATAATAAAGAAATATCGAAGCATTTTTCATCAAGGAATTGTAGAGTATATGTGTATGTGTGCATGTGTGTGTGTGCGCGCGTGTGTGTGTGTTATCTAACAGATAAATTGCACCCTGCCTCAATCTCCTCTAGCTTCAGCTCTAACAATGTCCCCAGACGACCTGCAGCTTTGTTGTCCTGTTGCTATACGGAGAGCAGAGACTACACAATCCGTCCACATCTCCAAAGTGGGGAACTGAACCAGTCTGCCCACAGCGCCAACATCCAGTGATGCCAGGGGGACGAGAGTCAGTCCCACTGTGGTCTCTGGGTGGATGAGTTCGTTGATTTTTAGCCAAAAACTCGCAGGGGATCGGGAAGTTGTGACCAAATAACTCACACTGCAATCAGGTTTTTTTTAATCATTTTGCATATTCCTCCGATTCGCACATACATTGCACGAGAGGAGTGAGAGCTAAAGGTTGGAGAAAGATGTGATGCTGTTTTACTCGACGATATAAAGGCATTGATGGGTGTATGGTGTTGCTAATGCAGGGAATGAGCATGTCTTTTCTGTAAGTGACCGTTCTGTGCAATAAACAGGGAATACATTGTTTCTCAAGAAATGTAAAGGAACAGTTCAACATTTTGGGAACTGCGCTTATTTCTCTTTCAGAGAGTTAGATGCTCAGCTTGACACCGCTCTCACGTCTTTATGGTAAATATGAAAGTATCACAAGCAGCCAGCTAGCTTGTGTGTTTTGATTGGTAGACAAACTGAAGTGTAAAAACAACCTAACACCGTTTTACAGTTGCTTATGTGCCCAGTGCTCAGATTGTTTAATGAAGTGAAAGCAGCAACACCACAGGGTAAACAAAATACTCTGTTACGAGTGAAATTGATCAATCAAACATTTTACTTGAGTAAAGAAGTGTTGGCATCCAAATACCAAAAAATAAGAAAGCCTACTCATGAAGAATCATGACCCATTGCAGAATTACACACTCTAATGTAATGTTGAAGCTGATAAAGCGGGGCTCATTTCAACTACTTTACACAGCTTGATCTATATTTAGCTGTTGATTATATTATGTATTAAGAATCTGAATCTGCAAAGTAATAATGAGCGAAGATTTACAATAAATTTAGCGCAGTAAAAAGTAAAATATTTGCCTCTCAAATGTAATGGAGTACAAGTATAAGGAAGCATACAAAGGAAAGTGAAGTAAAGTACAAGTACCTCAAAATTGTACTTAAGTACAGTACTTGAGTAAATGTGCTCCACATTGATGTTTGAAAACGTCGGTTTTGCACGGATCAAACAATCTAGATGTTAACATGTTTTAGGCAGACACATTTTGTTTAGCTTTGGACAGCGCCAGCCTCGCTGTTTTCCCTGGGTTCCAGTGTTTATGCTAAGCTAAGTTAGCCACCTGCTGGCGGTAGCTTCATACTCAGAGTATAAACATACAGAGAGAGGTATCAATCTTCTCATCTCACTCTCAGCAAGAAGGTGAATTAGTGTATTTCCCAAAATGTCAAACTCAACCTTTAATAACCTTAAATGTCTGTTGAGTCACTATCTATCACCGAATGAGATAACGTGGCAAAACATATATGACCCAGCACAAAATGTGCAGTCAAGTCAAGTCAATAGAAATCCTATTTTTCATAGTTTAAAAATACAATAACACAACATCCAGGTGAAAATCAGGTTGTTCAAAAACTGGAAAGGATTTAAGAATTTTAACGATGATAAATAAAGCTACGGTAATCTTCCACTCAATGAATCTGTTTTTGGGGAAATACATGAATTCTCTCTCACACGCACATGCGCACACACGATCGTTGAGCAAATATAAATAAGAAGTCTCAGACACATCTGAGCTGAACAACTCTGTCATTTATTGAGCGGACAGGATATCTTTTTGGCAGCAGCATATCGGCGAACATGTATTATTTAACCAAAAACGTTACAACATACATTGACTGGCCATGATTCAAAGTCTAACTGCAGTTACACGTCTTTTCTGTTTCCTTTCAAACAGCAGGAGCAGAGTGAACAAACACGTGACGTGTCAAACTCAATGAGTAAATGGAAACTAAAAAAGACCTAAAAACATTCGGTTTTGGGTGTCAAGAAGCACATGAAATGTGATGGTCAAATGAATGCTAACGTTGCTAATGTTCCAACACTGACACTTTATCCAAACTATGCAGCTCCAAAGAATTAATCCGTCCTTCATTTGATCATTTACACATCCTTAAACTGTTTTCTCTTGCTGCTACTTGGGGCCGCATGAGTATGAAATCTCCCAGAACTTATTTGCAAAACTTAAATTTTTTTCTCTCTCACTGTAATTAACTTAATGATCTTCAAGGAGTTGATGCATTTTCCAGTATATTTGTATGTGATTTCTCCAGTAGACGTGTCTTCAGATGCTACGAGGGCTTGGTGCTGCACGTTGACCTCACTCCTGCACGAATGCAGGCGGGGACAACGGAAACTCACGTGTTGTCCTTCAGAGGATTCAGTACACACGATACACTATTCAATAGACGAGATGTCTTTAATGAGTCCTATTACATTCATCAGTAGCATTTTGAAAGCATTTTTTTTGTGTATCTGTAGAAACTAAGATTGGATACTGGTGAGTCTAAGAGATGCGTCCTAAAAAATATGGTTCACAATAAAAAAAAATAAAAAGAGTTTTCAGTCGCGTACCAAAACACAATTTGCGCGCTTGTGTGTTCACATTGATTCATGCCTTTCACATTTTGTTGTGAGTCTGGCTTGGTGTATGGCATTTCAATTGTTTCCAAATCTGCTAAAGAATCCCTGGCAAATGGCTGTTTCCATTGCAAAGCATGAAAAACGGGCAGTTTACTGTTTTTTCAGACATTTCCCAGGACATCACCAGGACAACCGCCTACTGACCTGTGCCGAATGAAAGGGCTGAAGGGTCGCTAAAGAGCACATCCATCGGATGAATTGTAATGGTGCTTATTCGCAATTTAGATTTTAAAGTATTGCAGCTATGAAGATATTTGAAACACTGACATTTCCAAGATGAAAGATGACATTAGAAACATATGGCGAATAACACCCCATGCAACGCAGATATCAGATTAAAAATGTAACTACCTTACATCTAGCATTAGCTCAACTAGCTTACTTCGTTGTCATAGCAGCAGCTTGATATTTCTATGTTAAAACATTTCAATTGCTCCGATGCAAACATTAGTACGATGACACAGGTGATTAAATTATTAACATTGTTTAAATTCTTCTATCGTCATGAATTAAAACACAACTTTTCGCCCTATAATGTATACTGTATTGCAGAGAACTGATCTAATTTGCGACCCTTTGTGAATAGCAGTCAGTGTATGTCAGACTGCCGGCGTAAGGAAAGTCATTGTCTCGTCTTTAGTATTTAATAAAAATGTAAGGCGAGCACATTCATGTCCCCCTAAAAACAACCTGACACAGTCCCACTTCCTGTGTGGACAGGAAGTTAAAAGACAGAATGAGGAGTGTAAGCTCTTCCTTTTGTGTCGAATGGCCGATAAAGCAGAATTCATCCAGTGGAAAGCTATGATGCAACACCTTTAATCCAAAAGTTACACTGTAAACTGTAAAGTCACAGCGAGGACATGGGACAGTGTGTGACCCTTCTCATTTGTGGCAACAGGCCTGTGTAACTACAGGAGATATGAATAATCTTTCTTGTAGGTTAGGAATTCTTTCTGGCTTCAACACGGATGTTTGCTTTAGGGGGGGGGGGGGGGGGCCAGTGAAGACAGAAATAACTAACTGAATGAAGATGTGTGAGTATGTCCTGAGGTCTGGTTACATGTGGACATACAGCGTAGTATGGGTTCCTTCTCGTGGTTAATGATCCTCCAGCCTCCTTTTCCAAACCAGGAAGTGAGGTGAGAACGGAAGACAAAACAGCGCTGGGCCCCAGCAACACCTCGCCAGAGTGGCTGTCCCTGGCAACGGCGAGGCGGTCTGTGCCAGTTTTGGGCCACTTCTGTCCTGGGGCTTCTTTGAGCCCAGAAGAATGTCAGGGGGAGATTTGGAAACCTTCCCTCAGCTCAGGATGAATGGCTGTCCACCGAACACACTCCCCCACTCTCTCTCCCATCGCCTCCAACCTCCCTCCTCCACACACAGAGGAGAAGCATAAAATAGCGACGAGCCTCAGTTTGAGTGTTCACTTCTTCTCATTGTCCGGAGTCATTACTTCCCCCAGTGAAAGTGCTGCCTCTCACATCATCGAATCCCCTCATTCCATTGAATGAGTTGATTTGATCATCATTTCTACCGGCAATAATAACACTGTACTCAACGAGTTACTGACTGACATCTGGAGACAAAGTGATATCACTCAAAGCGGAAGTCAGAGGGAGCAAGGAACAGGAGCATTCAGACGTACCCAAAACAAAGTTATCCACACTTATTTGGAAGAAGGAGAGAAAACTGTAAAACTATAAATTACGGGAATCTTTTAAAGGGGTTGTGATGATCTCCAAGCCAAGAGTAATGTGCCTGAAGGAGTTTGTGACGCTAGCACTAACACGAGTGGGCTACCCTGCTAGCATGATTACTGTAAGTCAGCCACCAGCAGTGCTACAATTGTGGTGTTATCCTGTAGATCGCGATGGCTGTGGGTTGGTCAATGTTGTTTTGGGTGCTTTGCCGTTTAGCATTGTGTTTGAGATGTGCCCTATTCAGTTTTCAGCGTTGGGTTGGTGGAAGTCTTCGCTTGGGACTTAAGTCTTTATTTAGTTTGTCTACAGTATCTCTTAATCAGAATATTAACATTTGACATTTTTGCTTTGATTACATTTCAATCCCAGAGATATGGTAGGCTACTGCTTTGTCAAAACCAAGAGGTTAAAAAAAAAAAAAGACCAGAATGATGATTTTAAAAACTATCGAGACACTCGGAAAGCGCAGACATTCGTAAAGGCTCTATCTTGCAATTTAAACAAAAGTGGGGAAACATTTTTTGGATCCTTCCCACAGTTGACATAGGGCGAGAGGCTAACCACTGCACCACCGTGCCCAACATAACTTCAGTATACATTTCTTTCCAATTTCTGTATTTCTTTTGTTTCTGTATTACAATTTGAGATCACGGAGTGCAGATGAAAAGTGGATGTCCTGACTCGTGACCACAGGCTCCTGTAATGAGTGAGCTGTGACCTTCCAAATGGCTGCACCAGAAGTACAACACACTGCCAATGTTCCAGGTAGAAAGATACTCATGTAAAACATGGAAGGACCAGTGTGATGATTAAAAAAGTTACTTATTCAGGCAAAAACTCTGCATCATCGAGAAGCTGTGGGACTTTAGAGAATAACAAACAGTCTTACCGGTTAACTGCCTTGTCCTCACATATGTATTAGATCGAGTGTGTGTGTATGGGTGGGTGAAGAGTAACCTCCCACTGGGTCACCCATTAAACAAAACAGACATCCTCACATCATGGAGAGATGGAAAATTGGAGAATGGAGATAAAAATAGTGTATTGCAGACCAGAGAGGGCCGGCCTTATCTTAAAGGACCATACCTGTGCTTTTTTCAAGTATTAGCCCAGCCGCTATACTTTTCAGTGCTACCGTATTAATAATTAATTAATAATTAATTAGGTTACAGGAAGAAATCACTACACAGGACTTGCTTGAGTGATCCATTACAATGCCTGCTTTCATTTTTGTCATTTGGTTTTGTAGAGTAGCACAGTGCTACACGCAGCCTCATTCATAAAGTGTGTAACTCGAGCAAGTTTGAAGTCACGCTGATTGGCCGTAGTATTTTGCAAAAATGGTTGCCTGTAAACGAAGGAAAGACAAGACGCAACCGGAGAAAAGCATCAGTACGATGCTTTAAGAATGTCAGTAACTGGAGGCTAAGAGGGTGGAGGACAATAGGACAATGTAAGCTGCTGCTGGGCATGGGTGTGTGCATCCTCGTGATCGCACTTTATTTATCTTGGGGCATGTTTGTGTGTCTTCCATGTTTTTTGCACCCCAGAATGAATGTTTGTTATCAGACTGATATCTACTGTATAAGAAATGTTCTTTTATACTATTACATTTAATCAAGTTCTGTACTTAAGTAATGTTTTTTTTAAATACATGTGCTTAATTTAGGTATTTCCATTGTATGTTACTTTATAACTAATAATAATAATAATAATAATAATAATAATAGAGAACCATTTTTTGTATGGAGCTTCTCAATTTACTCAAACATGCTTTACAAAATAAAAAGAGAAAAAGTAAAATTGATTTAGAACGACTTGTATTTCACCACGTTTCAGACAAATGTTGTACGTGAAATTAAGAGAATAGTTCGGCATTTTGGGGAATGCCTAGCTTAGCATAAAGACTGAACCAGAGTGTAGCAGCTAGCCAGGCTCTGTCTGAAGGTGATCCACCTACCTGCACCTACCTCTAACCCTCTGAATAACATTTTATATCTCATTTGTTCAAGATGTAAATAAAGTCGATGCATAAAAACATGTTGTGGCCTGTTTTTAGATTAAATTAAAGGTTACATCTGGATCACGAGTCGTGGCTGCGCCTGTTGCTCTGGTCCGTCCTGGGAGAGGGATCCTCCTCAGTCTCTCCCTGAGGTTTCTTCCATGTTTCCCTCTTTAATTGTGGGGTTTCTTTTAGGGAGTTTTTCTCTGTGCGGTGCGAGGGTCTAAGGACAGAGGGGGTCGTATCCTGTACAGTCTGTAAAGCCCCCTGAGACAAATATGTAATTTGGGATATTGGGCTATATAAATCAGAATCAGAAAACCTTTATTCGTCCCACAGCGGGGAAATTTACAGCGCTACAACAGCAAAGGAACAGTGCAGTTAAAAGGGTAATATAAAATAAGTACAAATAGAATAAAAAACAACAACCGTGGTAAGTGAGTAGCAGGTTAACATAATACAGTAAGTGAACATGTGAGAGTAATACTCTAGCAGCCAGTAATAACAATAATACATAAAAGGATGTATTGCACATACGTATTGCACATGAGGTATTGCACAGTATTAAATAGTAATGGGGTGTATTGCACAAAATACATTTGATCTGTATTTCTTAACTGAAAGTAACTTTCAGGAGTTTTCACTGCTTGCATCAACGTGATAAAACGTGTTAATTGGTGACCTTTAGAGGCTTTTAAGTTTCCAGTCTTATTCGCTAAGCTAAGCTAGCGGGAGGTTGGCTGTAGTTTAATACTTAGCGAGCATATTTCTCAAAATGTGTCAGTATTTATAATGCTCCCATGGGGACGATATCTATGCAGAATGAAGATACTTGTACATACAGTCAGTGAGTGAAGGGCTTTTGGAATGTAGTATTTTTACATACTAGTATTACTACTTTTACATGAGTAAAGAATCGGATTACTTCTTCCAGCTATGACATATAGGCACATATGAGACTTGTTTGCATTGCATGTGTGCTGCTCAGTTGTTCCGTGTGGGCAGGATGTGGGCAGGTGGCACTACCGTACTTGTGAGAAAATGGGTCATTGAAGTTATGGGCATCCTGCAGCATAACATCTGTGATGGGTTATGCATTAATTGTAAATAAATAGATGTTATTCTCATAATTACATCAGACTGGCACAGTATTTTTTGTAACGTAAAGGTACCATGCATTCACCATGCACTTTGACCATCCATTGCCACTACCAAGCACACATCCTCCAATACTCACTCACACACACACACAGCATGAGAGTGCAGCGTGTAGAAGCCGAAATCTCCAAGAAACACAAAAAAAAAGCCTGTTGTTGACACAAAGCATTCTGCCAATAACCCCGTAACAATATTAACTGGTTGGCCGTTGATGTAGCATCCACTTCGATTGATACAACTTTATTTGTAGGAGTCGACCTCATTGGTGATACTTTGAGCAGGTAACCTGATTTCCACAATGTCCTTTTTCTGTGACAGCAGGGACGAGTACGTATATGATTATCGGCCACATTATTGAAATTATATTTTGTCTCTCTCTTCCATATGATTTAAATGGGGCTTCAAACGGTGGAGCGGTCGTCCACCAATCGGAAGGTTGGTGGTTCCATCATTGGATTAGATCACATGTGGGAGTGTCCTCGGGTTAGAGACTGAACCCCAAATTGCTCCTGACGGCACAGCCAACAGTGTGTGAATGTGTATCACTCCTGATGAGCAGGTGGCACCTTGTATGGAAGCCAGTGTCCATTTACCATGGAATTTAATTTAATTACCAATTAGTTTAGAAGTTTGGAAAAAAGTGTCCATTTTCTCCATTGTATCACTTGACTGATTCGAATCGTTTCGATCGGTTGAAAGATTTGTGGTTCGCAGACTCTGTGTCATCAAGTGTGTTGCTTTTTTCTGTAAGCGATTACATCTCTATTTAAATACACTGCAATGCACACGGCAGGAAGCGTTTACGTCACCGTTCGAACCAAAAGCTTGTGCTGTTTCTGTCTGAAGTTCAGTACTTAGCTCAGTGGCGTGTGAAGCCCATAAAAAGGTCCACTGCCTGTTATTAAATTACCTGGATCTTCCCAAACCATCACACAAAACTGGAACTCTGTCGTAAACTGTGTCGTAAACTGCCTCCAGCAGCCAGGTCGGTTTATTTATAGCTGGACTATCACTATCACTACTATCTTCTGATAAAGGAAAAGCCTTCCAACAACATAAAGTATGCCTTGACAAAAGGGCACTTTGGACATCGAGGGGCTCGTTCCTCTGCACGTGCCTGCTTGTTTATAAGGTCAACAGATCGGTGACAGTAATACTATGAGTGTGGCATTTGTTGTCCTTCAATGAGGAAGCAACGCACTGTGTATCACATCTGAGCTGACAACGGTGCTTTGGCCGCCAGTGAGACGAGCTCCCCTGCGAACAGCCATTGATTTGGTCACAAATATCGCAGACTCAGTGCAGTCTGTTCGTTCTGGTGCTGAAAACTCCATCATAGATGTGCTTGACGTCTCTGGTGGGACCGAAATTGAGAAACTTGCAGGAAGGCAGTAAAAGTGCTTGCTTAGAGAGGTTCATTTCCTGTTGTTGTGTCCTAAATATCTTTTCGCACGACCCTCATTCAATAGACATCCTTCGGCTCTAGCTAGTTAGCTGTCCAGCTAGTTAACATGCCAAATAAGATTCCAGTAGGAAATGGCAGGTACCAGCAAATATTGCTAATCGAGACACGCAAAGTTAGGTCTCGCAGGTAGTGAGAAATGAAAGTATTTGAACTTATTCGGCAAAACGCTCACTTTCATCTGTTATCATGCGAGTGTGCATTATGTGAGATATATGATGTATATTATATGAGATGGACATTGGTTAACAGGGAGCGGAATGCAATTTTCTGTTTTGTAGATGTATGCGTCACTATGGGCTTAAAGGATTATATGACATGCATTGGGTGCTGTTCGGCTGATGTTTGTGCAGGTTGGACGGGGCAATGGTGGAGCCGTGATGTGTAGCTTGGGCGAGTTTTTGCTTGGGCCAATGGTACTTTAAACGTGAGCGTGTATGGGACTCCTGTTGTTTACGATCAAAATATGCCACATAGATATAATAAAACAAGCCGCATGTCTTATGTTAGTGCAAATACTCAGTTTATGTAGGCAATTAGCTATCTTTCCTTATAAGAAACTGTGTCAATACATTATTTAATATGCATATTAAATAATGTATTGACAGCTTATTTTAAAAAAAAAAAGAAAAAAAGAAACTGGGCATCTGAATTTTTCTCCTCTGAAATACAATGATTGCGTTTCCCATCCAAAGCTGTACTTCTGCTCCTCTATCAGCTGTCACCTAGTCACACACTGAAACTCCAAACACACGTATGTCTTGATCAGAAGTCATTAAACACACAATGACTGCGAGGGCTGCTTTTTACTGCGCAAAACTATCCACCACCTCAATAGAAATCCAGTTCTCGGACCAGATCACGATACATGCCAAAAGCAATTTATACATCCCAAGCTAACGCATGCACAATTAGCCTGGGATGTTGAATATTCTCCAGGCATTAGTTGCATGTTTTGATTTTTAAATCAAGCTTAAGAAAAAGTAATTTCTCTTACGTACATACATGCACTTGTTATAACGTACTACTTCAGTCTGAGAGCCTCAGACAGTGTAATGTAGGCGAAGGCCTCACAAGCTGCTGTGTGGAGTCATGTGTGTAATCACTGCCATCTAGTGGCAAATAAGGGCAACGCAAACTACAGATCCCATTTATTCCACCGAATATGATTACTCATATCCTCAATATTACATGACATGATTGGGTGAGGGACAAATCAGAGGTTGATCATGTTGAAATAAAATCTGTTAGAAGAGGAATTCTCCACACGACGACGACGACCTGACACACAACAGCCGGAGCCAAAAATAGACAAGTCAGTAGATTATCTCTGAAGTCACAAAAGCCAGTCTGTAACATCATAACCTGAGTGAGGTGTTAACTGATGAGTATTACAGCACAGCACGTGTTGCACAGATGAAGCAGTGAAAAGAAGAGAACTCGTATTGCTGCAGGAATAAAATGTGTACAATTGTTCACAGTCAAAGATTGCTTTGACTACAATAGCAGTCTGCTAATTCCTGAAGGGGAGACACTACAGACACATGGTTTTATTGTGCACTGGTTAATGTGGTATAATGTGTCTTCCTTCAGACTAGCGGAGAAAAAAAAACCATCCAAACTACACTTTTAGCTGTTTATTTTCCCAACTTTGTCTATTTGTGTTGTTAGATTTCTCCTAAATTCACCAACAGTTAGCATTAGACGATGACTAACTTGCATATTCAAACAATTTTAGAAAACTTGTAATACAAAAAATAATAGTCTTAACATAAGTAATCAACTGGTGAAGTTTCAAAGTGATCTATTTGTTAATATTTGTACCCTATTCCCCTGAAGTAGGTTGCAAAGTGTTTGGCTTTTTTTTTTTCTCATACTGAAATCCACTTCAGCAGCACTTACATACACCAACCTTTCCAGTTTCATTCCTATCTATATTCTGGAGGTTTATATAGAGGGGGTGAACATTATATTCCTAAAAACATGGAAAAATGATATATTATATAGCTGTTGACAGTATTTTCTGTTTTATGGAGTGATGACAAAGAGATATCCAAAGTCCCCTCGGGAAAAACCTTTGACTCTAATATGTCAACAACATGAAACAAGAATAATGAACCTGGCTTTATCCAACATTCACATTTCTGTTCTGGAAATGTACGCACGTTACAATGTAACATATTGTCATTTAATGCAGTTTCTTTTCATGTATGCAATGCATAAATGAAACCTACGATCATACCCACAAATGTGCACTGTTCCACGTAGAAGCGTTCTTGGTGTAATTACTGCGATACATTACACTAGAAATGATTGACGGTAAAATCAACTCCCACTCAGTGTTAATTGCTTTAGTGCAAATTTTGTTACAGTACAGTTCAACCAAACATAACTCACTTTTTAGTTTTTTGCAAGATGATATTAAATAATATACAAATATTGCAGTCATGTCATCAAACTCAATTAAAATCCTCTGTGGAAGTCACACTATCTACAAATGCTCGCTCGTTAGCAAGCTGAACACACAAAACTAGGGATGCGCAATATATATTGGGCCGATAAATGATTAGCCCATAATGGAAAATTAACAATATTATGTATTATTCTGATAATGAAATGAAAGCCAAATTGCTTTTATTGTCCTAACAAGCGTAGCATCTATACACCTGCATACATGAGGGAAAGCATCTCAGCCTTTCTTACCGTCATAGTTTGCACATAAACTACAGGTTATGAAAAAATGTGTAATTATCCGTTATCTTATCGATATCGGTCATGAGAAGCAAGCAATTATTGGTTTCGGCTGAAAAATATCCATATCGTGCATCCCTACACAAACCAAAAATGAAATGCATATATGCCATAAAATAGGTCTTCCATGTATTTTCTGTCTACATTACTAGACATAGAAGCTACAAAATAGTTTTCTTCTCCAGGTATCCACTGCAACGTACAATGCAGAAGTGTCACGTACTAAAAGTATCAAGAAACAAAACTCGGTATAAAGAAAGAGCCAGCTCCTCCATTGTGCATGTGTGTGCTTCCATGTGGGGCTCAGTGTCAGTACAGCCCAGCAGGGGGCAGTGTCGCCTGTTACGTAACATCACAAAGTCAGGGGCTCTCTCAGGTGTTTCAATGCTTCCTATATATTGCACGACAGTCTGATTCAAGAGGGTTGAGGAAGTGGATTCTCTGATCTGCTGCATTCATCTGGTGTCAATTACTACAAGCTACAGATACTCTTCTTCTTTTACATACAGGATCTCATGAGCCGAGCTGGGAACCTGAGAGAGAGAGAGAGAGAGAGGGGGGGGGGGGGGGGGGGGGGGGGGGGGGGGGGGGGGGGAGGGGGGGGGGGGGGGGGGGGGGGGGGGGGGGGGGGGGGGGGGAGGGAGAGAGAGAGGGAGAGAGAACATATTGGTGGTCAAAGGTTCAAATTCAATCTGATATGTTAAAGTTATGATCCTTAAGATTTCAGTCCTGGTTGGTTGACTGTTTACTGGTGGTTTATTCTCAAACAAACAATCAAACAAACTATTGTATTTTATAAAGCAGTCGGGCCTTTTTCCATCATTCTGTGAGCAACGGTGATCTGATTGTATGCTGCACACGCCGTGAGTCTGACAACCGAGAGTGAGAGTTGGTTACCTGGTCAAGACGCTGGAGGTGTGCAGCCTCAATCTTACATTACTCCCTGACATATTTCAAAATGTGCCGCTGTCAAAATGACCGTTGTCTTGTTTTGTAGACACGTTTTTGATGAAAGATAGCGGTCAATGTCAAGCTCACTGACGGACACGTTGCATTTCCTGTGATTACTTCATGATGACAGTCAACTCGCCAGTTAGATGCTTTTCATGTGAAGCTGCAGCAGTACAAAATGTTTTTACATTTGCGGTAAATTAATACAGCATTTTTATTTATTTCGGGAACGTCTCCACAGACACCCATTCCGTAATACTGCAATACTTTCATCGGTGTGCCATAGGCTCAATCACCACTGGGTCACCTCATTCCACGATAGATAGTGATTTTGAGATTATTATGCCGAAGTAAATATGTTTACTTCTTTGTAACTGTAATTACTTTCACAGACGTTTGGGGAGTATTTTTGTGGCAGTGTTCATTAAGTGGCTCTGATCTGCAGTGTGATCCCGTGATCCACATTGGTCACTGAGCGAGAACAATCTGTCACCATGGATACAAGACGTGGAGGTACTGTAAATATGTACTGTTAGTATGTATTAGTAGTAAATATATTATATTTACAGTTACATTTAGCACCAGCGTACCTGGTTGACTCCTCCCACTACCAGGAGGCGGTCTCTGATGACGATGGAGGAGGTGGAGCATCGGGGGAAGGTCATAGGAGCCAACCTCTCCCACTTCTTCTTCTGAGGATGAAAGGCCTCCACTGTGTCCAGCGCCGAGGGCTCATGACCTGGAGACCACACAAATGTAATAGACATGTGAATGTGTGCGTCCTCCCGAAGTTTGACTTCTGTAGACTATGACGCCGTATGAGGGCCATTGAAAGATAAAAATGATGCAGCCAGGGGAGGGGAGTAATATTCAGAGAGAAAAACTTGGGACATTCTCCGGGATTAAAGTGGGACATTTCCGAGGACATTTTTTTCCCTTCAATTTTAACGAGAAAAAAGATTATAAAGTCAGACATTTGTGAGAAAAACATCAGAAATTCTCTGAGATTAAAAACTGTGGGATTTTTTTTTGGCCAAGGAACGACATCGCTTCAATTCACAAGGTTAGATCAACCTCGCCACACACAGCAGACGCTGCCGCTCACCGTGTACTACGCCTGCAGTGGCTGAAATAATCAAGTTATATATATATATATAATTATACTTTGCAATCAGATTTAGCAATAAGGAAATACTTGTGCTTTTAGCCCAGAAACACCACATCTAGGAAATTCTAAGAATATTATCGCCCACTCCTGGCACCAAAATATCAAAAATGATTTTTTTTTTAAACCTAGAATGGCCCTATACAGTATACTGACATATAGGGTTGTTTCTCAGGTGGGAGCTCATATTTCACAGGAAATCTAACAACATAAATGCATAATTTTTCATTTTATGATCCTGAGCCTGACCAATGCAATTTCCTCCCTGGATTTTCTCTCTGTCGCCGATGTGGAATTTGATGTCAAATACATTCAGTCAAGTGAAC
The DNA here is from genome assembly GCA_943590825.1 of Bovichtus diacanthus. Taxonomy (NCBI): domain Eukaryota; kingdom Metazoa; phylum Chordata; class Actinopteri; order Perciformes; family Bovichtidae; genus Bovichtus; species Bovichtus diacanthus. The sequence goes on along the minus strand of CALSBV010011423.1, from coordinate 198,000 downwards.
GCTTACAAATAGGTTATGTTATATATGAATTATATAACATGGATGTGATATAAATTGCAGCGTGAAAGCAGCGAATAGAAGGTTTGGTTTACAATGTAACCCTCTTACCAAGTCCTCCTGCCACTACCATCCGGCCGCGCAGGAAAGCAGCCGCAAAGTCGGCTCTCTTTGTTTTCATCGCCACCGTCTCCTCCGACTTCAACCAGGTGCCTACAGAGGAAGACACGGCGGCTGAGATGAGCAGATGTGCGTGAGCTTGTGTGTGCACAAGCTTATGAAGGCGCTGAGGGTGAGGTCAGTGGCACTGCAGTGCTCCTTTGGCTGGACAGGATGCTGCCGAGCTTGTTTTCAGAGTGTGACCTGCACATACAGGTCACCCACGAGCCAGCTGCAGTACAGTACACACACACACACACACACACACCTGGCAAGGACACACAGAGGTTATAACTAACACTGACTACAAACAGACAGAGAGGGGACAGGAAGGTTGGAGTTAGGGTCAGAATACAACAAGGCAGAGAAAGTGGGGATCCTGTTGGCACGTCATTTTCATGACTGAACTTTAATGAGAAATGTTAATCTATCACTTCCTGCGTAGCGTGGAGAGGAGCGGGTCGTAGGTCCAAGGTGGCTATTCTGCACTGTGAAGTCACTACAGCGTCGAAATTTAGCCGGCCATCTGCAAGCCGCAGTTCATCTGAAAAAAGCCAGGGACACCAGGTTTGCTGGTTATAGTCAGACTGTGAGTGTAGTAGTGCGTATGTTGTAACACTGAATTAAGAAGCGGGTAACATGAATACCTGTGAAAACCTAAGTGAGCTGCAACGATTAGTCGATGGACAGAAAAATAATCTGCAACTTGTTTGATAGTCGATCAATCGTCGATCATGCTGTTTTCAGCCTTCAATATGGATTTATTAATGTCTTTTCTCTTCTTTTACATCATACCAAGCTGAATATCTTTGGGTTTTGGACTGACCGATAGCACATATAATCGTTAGTTGCAGCCCTTGTGGATTTTATTTGGATTTTTCATTTTGAAAGGTACATGTAAACATTTCCAGTATGATACTTCCTGTGCTTCCTAAAGTCGTGTAATGTAATTTCACAGGAGTAAATACGTTGTAATGTATAACCTATACAATTTTCTATAAAAGGTGAATGTGACTAAAGTTTCGCCTTTGCGCCAGCTTCCTCTTCTCATTCTTCAATGTCGTATTCAGCTTTTACCACAAACCAAAGCAATGTCGCTGATAGTATTCCAGACATCCGATCGCTTGTCTACACTCCAATATGTGACAGAAAAGTAGGGGACACAGTACACTCTGCTATAAAGTGGCTGGCTTTGCATGCGGCCGTAAGTTGTGTTCCGAGCTGTAGAACACAACTTACGCCCAGTGCTCACAGTTCACCAGCGCTTGGAGAAAAATGTCATCTAATACTTTAAGATTTTGCATTTCTTTGAATGACAAAACATTGCCGATTAATACAAAAACAATGCAGCAAAATTGCACAGGTATACTGACCAACCAGTGAGACATGCATGATCCCTCAACAGCTTATAACAGCCAATATGGAAGCCCCCCACTGCTGGCGCCTTTTCTTATCCACCACCCAAAAAAAAAGCTATTGGCACCTTTAATCTCAAAATATTGTAAACAAAAGAACGAAAAATCAGTCAAGCCGCAGGTGTGGAAGGCATTATAATTGTAATGTTATCTCCCTAATTACCTGACGCTTAAGACTGACATGAAAGAGAGTTCTCTGACGACCGTAGGCGGTCAGTGTAGAGGTGACATTTTCCCTCGCTCTCAAAGCTGGAGCACTCGGATGATAAATCTTGAGAGAGGCGGACATGAGAACACAGGCGTTCTCTTTCCCCTTTTTTAGGATTTGATGCTGCCGAGTCTCGTTTATCTGAAGGAAAGCCAGACCAGAGAAAATTGTGACAGAGGACGAGAGATCACTACATTAGGGAGCGGGGGAGGGAGGGAGGGAGCGAGAGAGAGAATTAAAAAGACAGACAGAACAGGGGAGAAAAAGTACAAAAGAAATGTCTTTTTATTGTCGTCTATCTCCTGTTTTTCTCTTTTCTCCCCTACTTATTTTACTATTTCCTTTCGGCCTTCTCTTCTTCATTCTCTCTCTCTCTCTCTCTTGTTGTCTTATTATTCTCTTTTCATTATCCTTCTCGCGTTCCTTTTTTTGCCTTGTTATTTCCCCCTCTCTTTCTCATTTATTCTCAATCCTTTTCTCAAACAAGAGGCAGAGACAAACAAGGTGAAGACAAATAGATGTAGGGAGAATGAATGAGAGATTAGCAGCCAGACGGTGAGCCTTCCCGCGTGGTGCAGCAGTGTGTGATGACGAGCGCTGTTTTCCATTCCCGCCTGGTCACACTGAGGAGAGCAGAAGAGAGATCACAGCTGGCTGTCCACTCTGCTCTGCTCTCTCGACAGAGGAGATGCCTCCATGCAGACACTTTACACACTTTACACATCAGAGCAGTCATTTATTTGGCTCAAAATTAACTGAAAGTTGCCATTTAATGCCTTTTCTGGGTTGAACATATTTATATCCTCAAAGTAAGTGAGTAAGTAAGTAAGTAAGTGAGTGAGTGAGTGAGTGAGTGAGTGAGTGAGGTATCTAAAGTATGGTATCATCAGTAAAACTCAGTTATTGTTGTGGCACTCGTAGAGAAACATTTGAAATGTGTTCATTTTGTCAAATCTCCCTCATATTATTATTTTTTTTAAATCATATTTAGTCAATGCTATCTTATCTCAGTCAACAAAAACTGTTTTAGTCTCTTTTTGGTCAAAGTAAGCTGTTGACGTTTGACTTTTCTTCCCCTCGTCAGGTTATATTGAACGTTTTAGTCATTCCAGTCGAGACAAAAAACAATAATTGGGTCTTTTTAATCAAAGGTATTTAGCATGACATTTTATCTTATTATCTGATGAAAAACACAGGTTGAACAATTAAGAATACACTCGGAGTCCTCCTGTGATGCGCACCGCGGGTCAATCGCACCCAAACGGCCCTTCATGAAAGCCAATCAGCACCGACTGACACAGAAAATTAATCAACCACCCAAACCCGACCCAATCCTACTTTATGCATTAAATAGCACAATTGTGAGGACTGAGGGCTGACACGGGGACAGACAGAGTCAGACAGAGAGGGGAAGAGAAGGTGTAAAGGGATGAAAATCAAGAGAGATTTTGGTACAGTTTTTATTTTAAAAACTACACTTTAGTCTCTTTTTTCGTCAACAACATTGCATTTTGACTTCGTTACAGTTAGTGTTTAATGACATCGGTGCGTCTCTTTATCGTCTCGTCTTAGTCATGGAAACATATTTTGTCATAGTTTTTGAAATGAAATGAACGCTGGTCTTAGCTTGTAAACACGTTTTTCCCCATGTGAACAGAACACCCCGAAATGACTCTTTGTATCAATCTGGTTCTATGAAATTAGGAAAGTTTCGAACAGCTGAAACATTAAGTTACTTTATCCCGTTTAATATGTGTGTGTGGAGGAAACAGGAAGTCAGACGGCTCAGCTAGAGGAAGTTCTCTATACTTTAACTTCGGCATTACTTCATGTCTGTTGATTCCCTTTTTTTTTTAAATTTTTTTTTTTACTAGTATGACTTGCTTTTATTATACAGATTTAATGAGCATTGTGAGAGTTTCATTGCCAACAACTTCTGCTCTGTAATTACTTTTCCATTATTAGCCTCAGCTGAGTCTACTTACACATGTTAACATGCCGACACTAAACTAAGACGGTGAGACCGTTAGCATGCATATGTTAGCATCTAGCTCAAAGCACTGCTCTACCGGAGCTAATAATAGCACAAAAAAGTGAAATAAATTCCAATCGAACTCCTTTGTAAGGAAACATTGCACACTGCATTGCATTCTGGTCAACCGAGGCTACTGCTGATTGAGACGTTAGAACAGGGATGCTCAACTTGCTTTGCCCACGGCCAACTTTTGCAAAATGTCCAGGGTCCAGTTAATAAACAAACATTAAGAATATTTATCAGATAAAATGAATAAACATTAAAAGGCTCAAAACTAATTTCTTCGTAGGAATCGAGGACAGACTTCTGTCCCTCCTGGCACTTTTTCTTTTCTTATAAACAAGCTCTATTAGACTCTAAATGTATGCACTATGGCATCTTATTCAGTATGAAAAACAATCCCACCGTGGATCAAGGTACTTTCATTGTAAATTAAAAATGGCCGACGGGACAGCCCGCGCCCCATCAAGCCTGCGAGTGTCGAGTTTGCATTAGAATATCTCCCTTTACTGTAATGGATTTATCTGTTTATCCGTGTGCAATAAAAATAAAAATATTGCACTTTGATCCTGAAGCAAACATTATATTTTTTCTGAGATTTGACTTCTTACTTAATACTGGAAGCATACTGGGATATCTACTATATCTAGTCCATTCATCCACTAGAGGAAAACAAAACACAACATCAATGCACAAAGTGGATGCAGAATACAACACTAGTAATTCTTTTTTTTTAAACAGTGCTTACAGTGTTACTGGCTGGATGTTCCTCTTTAAATTACAGTTGTGTCAACACATCACGCTGCAGACTTATCGTTCGATCCTCTGAGGGAGTTGCGACTGCAAGCTTTATTCCTATTTGCTATGGAGGGATTACACAAGTCTTTGCACCATGGTTTTCTTTGTACGACGCAGGGAAAACACCAGCGTGTTTTATTCTATTCTGGAGGGAGACAGCGGGGGAGAATAAAGTGATGGAGAGACAGAGAAAATACAGAGAGGGATAATATAGACAGAGAGAGAGAGAGAGAGAGAGAGAGAGAGAGAGAGAGAG
>CALSBV010011423.1:136134-187450 GCA_943590825.1 Bovichtus diacanthus | reverse complement strand
CACACACACACACACACACACACACACACACACACACACACACACACTTTATGTATTTATAATGCATCGGATGAGCAAGCAATGTTCACCAACTGCATGGATTTTATGGATTTAAGTTAAGTGTGTGAAATATCTGCGTCGCAGCCTTCCGAAAATGTTACGAAAATGAGTCTGAGTCACAATAACAACCAGCTCAACAATAATTAGCTTGTGAAAGACCAATCCCAGCAGATGGAAACACCACCTTGGCACTTTATTTTACGAAGTGCTAAAAATCTGCAAAGCTAGAGAGTTGGCTGAGAAGTTTGTGACGAAGCAGGAGAGTGTGACAGACATGAGAAGGACAGAGAGTACAGCAGCAGAATAATAAAAATGCAAGAGTCCACGTCTGGCACTTTGGCATGACACCTCCAGCATAAGAATGGAAGTGGGTGAGAGTGTTGACACGAGGGAAAATACAGCATTAACCGTCAGAAGGAAGAGAAGGAGCTGCAGGGACACGGTCTGCATTTCATTGTGTTTTTCTTGATACATTTTTCAGGTTTTTCTATGTAAAGCCAATCAAATTCGAACCTCAATGCATCTACGTTGCATAAATAACCAAATGGAGAAAAAGTCTTATTCTTTTTGGGGAATAGAAAAGCTCATTACTTGAAGCTCATTATCTTATATCTGGAAAATAATGATTTTACAAATGTCAATAAAAAATTGCATCATTAAGTAAAATCTGTGACTGACTATCCAATAAAAAACAAAAGCTTATTTGTTTAAATTTGGTCCTATTGATCATTTTGTAGGACAATTTCTCTCTGTTTCAGCTGCTGGGGATGAGTTTGGGGATGAAACTGCAATAAAAGGCCAAGGATTGAAGATCAGTCAGGAAGATGGAGAGACCCTACTATATGCGTCCAATAAGTCTGTGTATACAGCATCTATCTGTGTTCCAGCAGACACTGATAGATGCACTGCTGGACTGAACACAAACTCATCCAAGGCTGAAGAGATGCTCTTTGAAAAGACTGTTTATTTCCTACAGACTGCCGGACTGACCCCAAACTGTGAGAATAAATGTGAGCAACACACCCGAAGAGATCGTTCCATTGACATCAAATGAGAAAACTTACCCAAGACTTCTTAATTACATTTAAAGTGCATTCAAATGTTTGAAGTGTTGTTCACCGTGCAGCACAGTGACACTGATCATCTTCTCCACACTTCACACACAGGTGCTAGTTGATGATATTTGACAGCAAACCAAACTGCAATTTTTAGCTATAAACAGGAAATCCAACATTTAGTCAAGTCCTCCGGTGATATTTTTAGAGTTGTAATCACAAAAGGTTTAACGGCACAGAACATGTACGAGTGACAAACATCTGAAAGCTCCCTCCAGAGCCACAGCACGGATTACAGAAACGTGTTTGAAAATGGATTGTTTGCAGTGACTTTACAGTTTAGGGTTCTTCTGTTTAAGATACATTCTGTATCTAACTCATATGAGATTCGACCCAGAGAGCTAATTGTTTTTACCAAACCACACCTTTTTGGTCAAATTTTTGCCAACTTTGCACACACCACCGTACAACACTGTTGTGAAACTAGAGCCGTATATGTTAAAGTATTAGTGTGCAAAAAAAATAAATACACAACTTATAACCCCTTTCTTTCAAAGTGTTACTACTTATTAACATATAGTCTATACCTTTCACAGTGATGGATACACCCATCAAGGCCTCCCGCAGAGCACTCCTCTTCCGCCACCTCCCTTCCTCTGTGTTGTACATCTCCACCACCTTCAGGGGGCTCTGGTCCTCTCCCACTCCTCCCACCACCAGGATTTGTTTTCCGAGCACTGCCACAGCTGCCCCAGCACGGGGGGTGGGCATAGGAGGCAAACTCATCCAGCGGTCCCCCTGCAAACAGGGACAAGCAGCTGCATTCATGTGAGGCAGTTACAGACAAACACACGTTGTCTATGTGTTAGTTAGAGGTTTAACTTTTCCCTGGTTTTAATTGAATTTCTTTCTTTTCTTATTAAGTGCACCTCCTCAGTGCTGGGAAATGCTTTTTATATAGACCTAGTATATTTCCAATTTAAATCAATTGATGTGTGAAACTTAAGTCTTCTGGGGGCTCAAATGTCATTTATGTTTAAGCAAATCATGATACATTTGCACAGTGGAAATTGAAATGCAGCAACTGTAGTACTTAGTACTGTAGTAAGGTAAATTATATTTTTTATTTGGATATATATATATATATATTTATTCCTAGTTCATTTAGCCCTTTCAGTATACTCATTTCTTGTGTCACATTTGAGCCTATGTGTGAATGTTTCATCACTATGACAAAATATAAATTGTTGCTTTTTTTGTTGTTGTAATTGAAAAAAGAAAAGTTTGACCAAATAATTGTCGCCTGTAACAGTGTGTTGTCAGTCATGCACTGTCTATTCTTAGTGAGTTACAAAATTAAACATCAGATACATATGTGTTTGGTACCTCGGGGGAGTATAGCTCCATGGCTGGGCAGGGCCTTCCCACAGCGTCGCAGCCCCCTAGCATGTACATCTGCCCCCCCACCTCAGACAGAGTGTGGTAGACGCGGCCGCTTGCTAGTCGTGCCAGGCTCTGCCAGTGAAACTCGTGGGCTGAAGGTACCGCCATGGCCTCAGCACCCTGGGGGAGACTCAGCAGGGAAGGATGAGAGAGGAGGCCAGAGCCTGGGAAGTTTTGGGGGTGGATTGATCAGGGGGAGCTGAGAAGACGGGAGGTGGGAGAGAGCTGGGAGACTAGAGTCAGGGCCGCAGGGTGAGGGGGAGGTTCTTTATTGGAAAGTGAGCTGTGGGAGAGTCGGATCAGTTAAAGGCCAGGCTGAACTCTCTCCTCCTGGGGATGGTCTGCCGCCGCAGGCAGGGCCCTGGAGGAGATATGAATTGAAATGATTTAGCAGTGCAATATACAGAGCAAGCATGAACACGTGAACACACTTTTAAGAGATTCAGCATTTTCTGTTGAGTTACAAGAGTGGATTTACAATATGTTAACACTCTAACATCATACATTTTTAAGTGCAATGGTCAGGAAAAGTCATAAAAGTAAGTACATTTACTCAATTACTTAAGTACAGCTTTGGTGTACTTGTACTTAAACGAAAATGTTTGCTTTAACTAAGTGAATGTTGATTGCACAATATAATGGCTGTAGAATAAGGACACCATCGGTTTTCCAAATAGTTCCTTATAAGCCTCGCTTTCAGGATGCAGGGTCGCGATCTTCCTTTCAAAATAAAAGCCCTAGACATATACACAGCACCACTGCCTACCAGAGAGCATTTCACTAAGAGTCAACTAAAAAAATGTGCTTACAGTAACTATCCCCAGGTAGCTGAAAACAACCGGAGCAATGTTAACTGTGGAAACTATTATAATTCTAGTAAGCTATACGCCCGGGTGCTTTACTCATAGCACTGAGATCAGTGTTTCTAGTTCTTTGGGATTCTTACAGTTGTTTCTTGCTTTGGACAGTGGCCGGGGTGCTAGCGGTAGCCATGTGGCTAAAGATATATGAACAAGCAGAACGATTTACTTGCTCATATGACAATCAACATACAGAAAATATGTGCAGTGTGTCCTATGTTGTTGCTAGTTCGGAGGAATACAAAAAGCGATGAAAATAATACTTGCAGCCTTCTCTGACAGCTACAGTTACTAACTGCTTTGCTAATGCCACATAACCACAGCATTTCCAGCGCAAGCTAGTTTGAAATGGCCATCTCTGAAAAACCAAACGAGACAATTAACATGAACCTCAATGACACACAGATCATTCCTATCTCAATATATATCCTATATCCTATATCAAGTATTTGGTAAACACACTCGGCTGAGCAAACTGCTTTAAATAAACTGCTTTAAAGAGCTGAAATCATAGTGAATACCATTCTGATGCATGTAGAAGGAGAAAGCTTTTTAAAAGGAATAGACCCACTGCCTGAACCATCATGTGACTCAAAGTATCGGTTTCATTCATGCGGTTGCCCAAAGATTCGGAATTTCTAAGAAGTAAATCTCCGTCATTATTAAAAGTCCGATATAGGGATGTCATATTGGGTTCATTTGGCCATCGTTAACCTGACACCCATTAAAAATGAGGTGAAGCGGTAAAGGATAAACTTTACCACTTCATGGGTGAATGCAAAACGAGGTGAATACAAGAGGCCCTTTCCTGTTAGTCCCGTACTCCATTGACTCAATGAGTTTTTGCACCGCATTTGGAGGCGCTCTATAAAGGCCGATCGAAACAGATGATGCATTGATTCTGAATTGAAACATTTTCAATACTCATTTGCCTGCTCGGAGAGCAACACAGCTGGACACACACACACACACACACACACACACCAGGCCTGGCGGCGCAGCCACGTCCTGTCTGGAAAGCCCAATTTGTTAACATGTCATTAACCTACAGACCGACATGCGTAACAGTGACTACAAATGATGCACCTTTCCCTTTAACACTACATCACTTTGCCCGTGTGTAACTTAACTGTGAAACAAAACATGCTCCTCTTCCATGCTCTGCTCAGATTAGTAGCAGCTGTAGTCTAGCGGAACCGAACTGACACGGCGTCTTTCATGTTTAAGTTCCTTCCTTGTCCTTGTGATGTCGGGCGCCGCTGTTGTTTTTTCCTGTGTCATCCCTCAGGAGCTTTGTTTCCTGCATGTAACCCACTTCTCCTGCCTACGTATGGTTTCCAGCGAGAAACGGGGGAGGAAGTCAGTCACTGACGTGACTACATCACAGGCTACATCACCTTAAATGCTCCATGGATCCCTGTCATTACTGCCAAAGTCAGGTGTGTTTGGAGGAGGTCACAGGGATGAAAATGTAACTGCTGTTAAATTACCCAGCAGTTATTTAACACAGTATCTCAGCAGTTTATCCTTTACCGCTTCACACCTTTGTTTTTAACACGTGGCCCCCCTCCTTCAAAACCTTCACCCTTTTCTCCCCCTCTCTGTTCGTCTCCCTCCGTTTTACCGCCACGCTTTATCTACCTGTCATACCTTTGATCATCCCACAGACGGAGGAATAAAAGACGGAGAGTGAATATAAAGAGAGGACTGTCCTTCAAAATAAAATCTCCCCCACTTCAGTGTGCCCGGGTAGGTTGCCATAGCAACAGTTAGGCTTTTCCCAAGAGGCGCAGCTTTTGTTTTTTCATTTTGTGTGCACATGATTGCTTATCGCTTGGTTTGCTGTTAATAACAGCTTATGAAAAAGGATGAATAACAACTAAAAGCGCTTCTTCTCTATAGGCTGACCCTGGCAGGCGTGCGTTTGCTAACGAGGCAGGGTAGTTCTCTCCCGCCCCGGCTCACGGTGTGCATTAATTGCAATCTGTAACCGATTTCGTTTGCCACATCGTTTTTTTTTTTAATTAACTGCTTGAACAGCTTGAGATCAACAGTAAGCCCACCAGCATCATCTGAAGTCATTTACAATCAGCATGCCTCCAACTTGAAACTTTTAATTAGGTTGCATAGTTGCTCTCCCTCAGCTCCCTCCGTGCAGGGACCTCCTCTAAATGTAAAGCCATAGAAAGCTTCATTCATTAAATGAAGCATAATGAAGTGCATGTTAATTTCATGTCATGTCTTATCATTGATCAGTGTCTCGTCAACCTTCCATCCAAGTTTGAATGACAATAATCATCAGTTATGATAAACAGGTTGGGGTGTAGGAGGAACATCTGAAATCCAGTCTGTTGGTTGTTCTGCTCATGGACTTCAGACACATCAATATGCAAAGGGTGAGATTGCAAAAGCTAACCTGAAGCCAAGGCACAAATCCCGCCAGTAATAACATTTGATACAACAAATTGGAATATTTGAGGTGACTAAACTGGATCCAACCCGCACTGCATGTGAGTTAATCCCTTATTAATCAGGCCTAGAAGGAAGAATTCCAGCATTACTTCTCCTATATTATTAATTTGTCATTATGTTGTTTTAAGATTCATCACGGATAACATTTTTCAAAAAAACTTTTGTTAAAATGTAATTGAATTAGTTCAATTGGTAGCATAAGAAGGTCAAACTGTTGATAAGTTTTCCATTTCACATGCTCAAAATGGCCAGACTGGATGGATCTAGGTAATTGTTTAGCAATATGAGCCAATCAGAAGCAAGTTTTGTGATGCGTTAGCCTGAGTTAAAGAGTAACCCCACCCATTTTAAACATCACAGTTTATTCACAGATGTTGGGGAGTACTATTGCACATATAACACTAGTTGTACAAAGTATTTTGTGGTTACAGAGAGAGCTGTGTGAAGTCTGATAAATTGCCTCACGTGATGTCACTTGAGTCAGCGTACGTTGTTGCTGAAGACTGAAGAAAAACATAAAGGTGGTGGGTATTACACTGCAGTTCATTGAATGGCAACTTGAGCCCGGCTCTAAAAGCGAGCCAATCTCCATAGATCCTCACGGTAAAATGCCAAATTTAGAGCAGAAATATGTCTCTATAAATATGGTCTATATAGCTAATTTCTTTACCGTTCATGAAACTGTAGGGTGGGTGATATAACTTAACGTATATTATATCAAAGCATGATTAAGGGCGAGGCCGCTTTGAGTGACATGTGGGTTCCATCACAGCTGTCTGTTCTGCTGCTTCACCCGGGCCAACCTTAACTCCACGCACCATCCACCTGTTTTCCCATCCATCCATCCATCTTCAACCGCTTATCCGGGGTCGGGTCGCGGGGGCAACAGCTCCAGCAGGGGGCCCCAAACTTCCTTTTCCCGGGCCACGTTGACCAACTCTGACTGGGGGACCCTGAGGCGTTCCCAGGCCAGTGTGGAGATATAATCTCTCCACCACGTCCTGGGTCTTCCCCGTGGTCTCCTCCCAGCTGGCTGTGCCTGGAACACCTCCCTCGGTCCTTACCAGATGCCCGAACCACCTCAACTGGCTCCTTTCTACGCAAAGGAGCAGCGGTTCTAAGGGAGAAGCCAGCCACCCTTCTGAGAAAACCCATTTCGGCCGCTTGTACCCGCGATCTCGTCCTTTCGGTCATGACCCAACCTTCATGACCATAGGTGAGAGTAGGAACGAAGATAGACCGGTAGATCGAGAGCTTTGCCTTCTGGCTCAGCTCTCTTTTCGTCACAACGGTGCGGTAAAGCGAGTGCAATACCGCGCCCGCTGCTCCGATTCTCCGGCCCATCTCCCGCTCCATTTTCCCCTCACTCGTGAACAAGACCCCTAGGTACTTGAACTCCTTCACTTGGGGTAAGGACTCATTCCCTACCCGGAGTAGACAATCCACCGGTTTCCTGCTGAGAACCATGGCCTCAGATTTTGAGGTGCTGATCCTCATTCCAACCGCTTCACACTCGGCTGCGAACCGATCCAGTGAGTGCTGAAGGCCTCAGGCCGATGATGCAATCAGGACCACATCGTCTGCAAAGAGCAGCGATGAGATCCCAATCCCACCAAACTGCAACCCCTCCTGTCCTATCCTGTCCATGAATACCACAAACAGGATTGGTGACAAAGCGCAGCCCTGGCGGAGGCCAACACCCACCGGGAACGAGTCCGACTTACTGCCGAGCACCCGGACACAACTCTTGCTTTGGGCGTACAGGGATTGGATGGCCCTCAAAAGCGCCCCCCTCACCCCATACTCCCGCAGCACCTCCCACAGTATCTCCCGGGGGACCCGGTCATACGCTTTCTCCAGGTCCACAAAACACATGTAAACCGGATGGGCATACTCCCAGGCCCCCTCCAGGATCCTTGTGAGAGTGAAGAGCTGGTCCGTTGTTCCACGGCCAGAACGGAATCCGCATTGTTCCTCTTCAATCTGAGGTTCGACTATCGGCCGAACCCTCCTTTCCAGCACCTTGGAGTAGACTTTACCCGGGAGGCTGAGCAGTGTGATACCCCTGTAATTGGCACACACTCTCTGGTCCCCCTTTTTAAACAGGGGAACCACCACCCCGGTCTGCCACTCCTTAGGCACTGTTCCCGACTTCCACGCAATGTTGAAGAGACGTGTCAGCCACGACAGCCCCTCCACACCCAAAGCCTTCAACATTTCTGGACGGATCTCATCAATCCCCGGGGCCTTGCCACTGTGGAGTTGTTTGACTACCTCAGTGACTTCCACCAGGGAAATTGCTGATGATCCCCCATAATCTTCCAGCCCTGCCTCTATCAAAGAGGGCGTATTAGTCGGATTGAGGAGTTCCTCAAAATGCTCCTTCCACCGCCCGAGTACCTCCTCAGTTGAGGTCAACAGTGTTCCATCCCTGCTGTAAACAGCTTGGATGGTTCCCCGCTTCCCCCTCCTGAGGTGCCGGACAGTATGCCAGAAGCACTTTGGTGCCGACCGAAAGTCCTTCTCCATGGCTTCTCCGAACTCCTCCCACACCCGCTGCTTTGCCTCTGTCACGGCCGAGGACGCTGCCCTTCGGGCCTGTCGGTACCTTGCTACCGCCTCTGGAGTCCCCCGTGATAACATATCTCGGAAGGACTCCTTCTTCAGTCGGACGGCTTCCCTGACCACCGCGGTCCACCACGGTGTTCGAGGGTTACCGCCCCTTGAGGCACCTAAGACCTTGAGGCCGCAGGCTCCCGCCGCAACTTCAGCAATGGAAGCTTTGAACATTGACCACTCAGGCTCAATGCCCCCAACCTCCACAGGGATGCCAGAGAAACTCCGCCGGAGGTGTGAGTTAAAGGTCTCTTGGGTATGGGCTTCCTCCAGACGGGCTTACCAGGTCTGTCCAGACTCTTCCCCCACCCCCTGACCCAACTCACCACCAGATGGTGATCAGTTGACAGCTCCGCCCCTCTCTTTACCCGAGTGTCCAAAACATGTGGCCTCAGATCAGATGATACGATTACAAAATCGATCATCGATCTTCGGCCTAAGGTGCTCTGGTACCATGTACACTTATGAGCATCCTTATGTTCGAACATGGTGTTTGTTATGGACAGCCCATGTCTAGCACAGAAGTCCAATAACAAACAACCACTCGGGTTGAGATCAGGGAGGCCGTTCCTCCCAATCACGCCTCTCCAGGTGTCTCCATCGCTGCCCACGTGCGCGTTGAAGTCTCCCAGTAGAACTATGGAGTCCCCTACTGGAGCCCCCAACAGGACTCCATTCAGGGTCTCCAAGAAGGCCGAATACTCTGAACTGCTGTTCGGTGCATATGCACAGACAACAGTCAGAGTTTTCCCCCCCATAACCCGTAGGCGTAGGGAGGCGACCCTCTTGTCTACCGGGGTGAACTCCAACGTAACGGCACTCAGCCGGGGATTTGTGAGTATCCCCACACCCGCCCGGCGCCTCACACCCTGAGCAACTCCAGAGAAGAATAAGGTCCAACCCCTATCCAGGAGTACGGTTCCAGAACCGAGACTGTGCGTAGAGGAGAGCCCAACCAGATCTAACTGGTAGCGCTCCGCCTCCCGCACAAGCTCCGGCTCTTTCCCCCACAGAGAGGTGACGTTCCACGTCCCCAGAGCCAGCCTTTGCCGCACAGGTCTGGTCCGTCGAGGTCCCCGACCTTCACTGCCACCCGTCCGGCAATGTACCCGACCCCAACGGTTCTTCCTGCGGGTGGTAGGCCCACATGATGGAGAGGGGGGGGTGCCACGTTGCTTCTTCGGGCTATGCCCGGCCGGGCTCCGTGGCAAACCCGGCCACCAGGCGCTCGTTGACGGGCCCCCCTTCCAGGCCTGGCTCCAGACGGGGGCATCGGGCTTCCTCCGGGCAGGGTCACACCTCCTCTTTTTTGATGTTGCATTGGGGTTCTTGAACCATTCTTTGTCTGGCCCCTCGCCTGAGACCAATTTCCCATGGGAGACCCTACCAGGAGCACTAGGCTCCCGACAACACAGCCCTCAGGTTCATAGGAGCACCCAAACCCCTCCACCACGGTAAGGTGATGGTTCTGTTTTCCCATCTTTGGATTATCCAGGAGATGGGCGGAGATGGTACTGCCGCCCACTTACAGCTTCACAGTGGATCTTTAGAAACCTTTGGGTGACGCAACGGAGACTACGTCCGTGTGTCATACAGTCTGGGGTTTGAGCTTACACGTGGTCGCTCACAGTTCTGTACAATATGATGTAATCAGGGCGCAAGTCTGAGATTCCCTTGAAAGAACGAACATAAAAACCTTCACATTAATATGAAATATTGGTAATATGTCGATACGCAATAATGACACATGTTAAGAAACGTGGCTCCCTTGCATCACTTGCAACGCAACAAGAACCTTGATAACCGTAGTGCAGGTAGTTGGCCATGATTATCTCAAAACATGAAAACAGTGGATCAAGCTTCACTGATGGCGTCAGTTTCCTGTGTCTGAGTCCTGACTGAGAAGACACATTTTCATCGAGATGGCAGCTTGTTTTCGTTCTATGTTGGAAAAATCACACCACCAGTTAGCGTATATACACACATTTAGGTCGTTACCACAGCAACCAATGCAGAAGGTTATAAGATGCCTGAAAACCCTTATGTGACATCATCACATACAGCAAGCAAGAATAACAGTCATATACATCGGAATCATAAAACAAGCTGTGCCTACAGCCTGAACACAGTCCGATGCCTATAATAGCCTCAAAACTGTGAGGAAGCACACTCACTGGAGAACACTCAGTGCACGTAGGTGTGATCAGCTCATTTTTGCAATACAAAAAACTGTCGATGTTGGCATGGGCCTGGAGACTACAAATTACTATTGAGTTGCATTGTGGGAAATAAAGGATCCCACATTTTGGACTTTAAAATCAGGATACCTTCACCCTAGCCAATTCAATATTGACCTTTCTTTTTGTTATCTGTCCCTAGTGAGTCCCTGCACGTTATGAAAGGGAAAGACGCAAACGCTGAAGTACCCCTTTAAATGTGGACAACCTAAATACACAATATTTGTCAAGGAGAAAAAAACTCAATATAGAGCACAAAAAAAGGCTTTTGTTGGATTTTGGAAAGGTTTGTGAGAGGACTACTACTAACAAAATTTTTTCTTAAAAACAACTGCTATTTCCACTTTTGTGTGCAATAATAGGTGGTCTGAGCATCTGAAACTGAACTGCATTACCATGTTTGTTCCAGCTTGTTTTTACAGTATTATCTGAGAGAGAAAAATCCTGCTAATGAGCAAAACACTGTATTCATTGTTTCAATTACGGTTGGAAATCATGAAGAGGACCATAATCCTGGCTACTGCATTGATCGCCCACATTATAGCTTGAAATATAGCGGCAATGTTTAATATGCTGTATGGTTTGAATTTTTCCAAAACAACCTCTTTCCCACAGTCTCCTTTAATCCTCCTTTCAAGTCCGTCTTACAGGTTGGGCTGTGATTTTGGGAAAAGGCTTCAGTATCACACACCAGTTATTTTTAGTGCAGTAACCCATTTTTATTATTTAGAGGTCAGATAAAACGCCTGGCGTGCTTTATTCTGGAAAAAAACTGACCCTGTCTGTACTCCCCCTCTCTCCCTCTGGAGGTGCAGGCACTTCACCATGGGACCATTTATTGACTTGTATTTAATTAGTCTGAGTATTCAAATAGCGCATCTGTGCTGCAGTCTGTAGCTGACCTCAGAAAACCAAACATGTGTAAGTGCATGCGTGGGTGTGTCCGCACCTATCTGGATGTGTGGAAGTGCATGAAAATGCAGAAGAATGTACCTGAGCTTGAATCAGACAAATACGTTTTTCCATAATCGCCTGGTTTTCACAATGCGGAATTCATCCCCCAGAGCTCCAACAGCAGTACTGATACAATCAGCACTGTTTGTTGCTCATGCTGGCCTTATCTGCTCTGAATTTCAGCAGAGGCCAGCAACTTCATGGTAACAACCTGCCATTGATAAAGATCCATTTAACTTAAGGAGGGAGAAAAAGTCTTCGCAAAGTAAAGAGGACACAGGAAAGTGATGACATAGCAGTTCCTGTTTATCACTACAGGCTCCTGAGTAAATTATCTCGCACAGTTTCATATGAATAAATACGTTTTGTTAGTTTCCTCTGTTGACTGACGCGACTAAGGTTCAGCTCTGCCGTGAGCTCACAATAGCCAGAAATATACAGTGATAAAGCCAGAAAAATGAACCTCTGCCTTCCCAAACAAATGAATGTTGAATCATCTAGATAGATCATTTTTATATTATTTTATTATTATCTATTCGTCTGGCATTGTGCCTAACTTAAGTGGATCATAATATACTGGATCTGGTATGGAATAATCAGTCTCAAAATGAGACCAAACCTTTCTATGTATGTCAGTTTTTTTTAAACTACGACAAAAAAAAAAATATTGCCTGCAACAGACGAGGTAAGTCTTGTTTTTAGCCTAGCCGATTGCCGGAAATGCTTTTCGCTACTGAAGCAGCTGTTGATCACTTGTGGCCCCTTCCGGCCGGTTAGGAGGACTCAGAAGTCAATGACGATATAAAACAGTCCACAAAATAGGTTTTTCAAAAATTGTGAAACACTGCAACCACGAGAGCTCCGTGAGCACACAGTCATGGATGAGCACAAAAAGTATTAGGCTGAGGGGTTCAGTAGTATGCGAGATTACCGGACACATGATCCCCTCAGACGTATGCCTGGTGGAGATAATAAGGGAGATACATGTCAGCTGGTCACGTCCATAAATATAGTATCAAGTATCCATACACCCCCTCAGCTCAACTATGGGGGCATCTGGATCCAGTGACCTCGTGGACGGTCCCCAATTAGTACACTGCAGAGGAAACTACCAACCCAAGCCGTCATATTAATGCAGTGAATTGAATTTTAAGACATATACGTCTTACCTTAAATGTAAATGGTCGGTCTCATGCCTAATACGTTACTTTTACGTAAAAGTGTCACAACCTCAGACACAGGGTAGGAGGACTCAAATGCACGACACCAGAGACAGATGTAAAGTGTAAAATAAAATACTAGCAGGTAGTAGACAAAAAGGTAGCACAAACTCAAAACGCTCACAAGGAGGATTTACCAAAAATTCTGAGATACTGCTGATACGCTGGTTCATGACACAGAGACATAACAAGATGAACTGACACACGACGAGGGGACACAGGACTGTTTATACATGAGGGGAGTGGGCACAGGTAGAAACATTCAGGGGTGGGGCAGACGCTGACGAAAGGCGGGAAACCACACAATGGCAGGAAGTGAAGGGATCAGGAGTGAGGGACAAGAGGTAAGTACAAAATAAAACAGGAAGTGCAGTGACAGACAGTGACTGACGAGACTGGACGTAAGACACGGTGACTTGACAAATGACAGACAAGACGTGACCAACTAAGAAACATGAACTGTACTAAACATGAACCTGACTAACAAACTAAATAAAATACAATAATAGCTACAACATGAAAACTTTAACAAACTCGAGGAGACATGACAAAAGCTCTGTAATGAATGCCATCAGCAGCAGAATTCTTCACCTGCTAAGTGATAACATAGATAGGAAAATGTATTTTCTATTATTTATTATCACTGAGAAAATGATGGCGATGAATGGTCATGAATTAAGGCTTCAAAAGTTAAATGTTTCACACGGATCACTGATGCGGCCTGTGAGAGAACAGAAAACACTCGCTTCTTTCATATAATTACTGTTTCCACAACACTGTTCTCTCTATCTGCTCCCTCCCACACACACCAGATCAAAATATCGGGAAAGCATCATCTCTTTCTGTAAATGTTGTGTCATGACTGAATAAAGGAGCGTTTGATTTACAAAAAGCCATTACTTTGACAGCTTGATGAAGCCAGAAATGTCACGTATATCCCGTATCATTGAACTGCCACACCTCCACAGAGAGTACCTGAGAGCTTTTAAGGTTTAGCTATGATTAAGCAGAGAAATGGATGTGTCTTAAGTTTCTGGCTAGGTCTGGGCGGTATATTGACTTTTTAAGGTATATCGATATCATTTCGAACGAGATTTAGGGCAATAGCGTTTATATCGATAGAGTTTGAAGTTGCACTCACACGTGTCCCGTTTCTTACCTGAAATGTTACGCGCCAGTGTTTGTTTCTCTCCTCTCTCACAGTCTCTGCACAACAGACTCTCTCTGAGACGAGAAAAGTCTGTCACTGAGTCACTAGGTGACTCTGTGAGTGATAGTTTTACAAGTTACACCATTGGTTAAAGTGAGTAATAGCGTCGCATCATTGCCCGTTGATTTCAAATGAATCGGCGCAACAGGTTTCAGTTTGTATATGAATAAACACTGCAGCTCCTCAAGACCAGCATTTGAGGCTGTGGGCAAGTTCATAAGTGTCTTGGGATGTCACCTAGGTCTGGTCTGTTTCACAAAGTAACATTAATTACGCAATAACACTTTAGATGAATAATCCAGAATAATAAATTGTTGAAAATAGCACGATTATATTGTTGAATTTATTGAATTAAAGCAGTCCTCAATTTTCTGTTTCACAAATGTATCTTAACCATGTCATATGATGTGATCTGTTTCCATAAAAATGCTTGTGGCGTCTCACATGTACAGTAGCTTTGACCTGCAACTGAACATTTTGCCCACTTCATAGAAAATGCTGATATATGTATCTATATATATATATATATATAGATACATATATATATAGATACATATATATGTTGTATCACCATTCCTGCCTAAGAATACCGTGATGTGATTTTTTGTTCCATATCTCCCAGCCCTTTTTCTGGCTTCTTTGGATTTAATAGAAGAAAGATTGGCACTGAGAGCTACCATGGGTGAAAAGACAAACTAAAGAAACCTGGAAGGTGAGCAGAAACACTACAGCAAAGGGAGTTGAGCACTAAAGTGGAGCCAAAGTAAAGGAGAACTCGTAGATTACTTTAAAATGGGATTTACAGGACAGGAGGCCTCCTTTTCTCTGCTTTGCTTCGGACCAACACACTATACTGTCCATGACGATAAAGCTGACTTCACGTGATAGGAAATGTTCTCTGCGCTCAGTGCGAGGTCGGGCGCACAGCCATGCGGTGAAGACAGCTAGCTAGCTAGTTTTGTTTCTATGGTTACCTCCCGTGCTTGCCTGTGCCGCTTCATATGGCTGTTATCTCATTGGTTGCGCTTTGAAAGGTCAGTGGATATCGAGGTCAAAGTTGAAATAATTTAAACCTTGAGCGCAGCGCTCGGTGGAAATTTAGTGTGGTACACCCCGCCAAGGGCAGCGCTTCTGCCAAGTCGGGCGGCGCGGCTCTCTCCGTACAAAAACAACGTCACGGCCAGCGCAGAGCTGTTTTACCGCTGATCTTGTGAAAGCAGCTTAACACTGCATTTAGCTGTAAAACCTCAAGGCACAAGAGCTTCTTCTTCACCAGGTGAACATACAGCACATTCCAGCGTGAACATATTCAGCCTCTCTGGCTGACAGATCCACAGCTCAGCTCTTCTCAGCCAACTGAATCACCACCTTGTTCCCAGCAGCAGCTGCAGAAATCCTGCCGCCGGGCAGCTCCAAGATTAGATGAAACTCTGGGTTACCTGGCTGCCCAGCTCCAACCGATCTAATAGCCCAGACAGGATTAGGAGAATGTGCTGCCATAAGAGAGGTGGGCAGAAAGCTAAAGTCGGAAGGTTCGCGGGCTGCAAAGAGTCGCTCAACCAAGAAGAGTCTCCTCTGAGCCTAAGCTGACCTCTGGATCAATAAGCCAGAGGGAGAGACGACATCCCTCTGCTTCCAGAGAGCAGACGGAGGCAATAGCTGTTCACTCTGCTCATCTTATCTCTACTGTGCACACATGAACACACCGTGTGCTATCTGTAATAAATCACCATCAGCAGAAAAAGACTCTGTGGTAAGAAAGAACAATGCAGAATAATAATGTTGCCACAACCCGGTGCAGGGAAATGGCCTGCTGCTGTCGTTAGAGCTTCCTTTAGCTCTGCTGCTGCCGCTCACCTCACTGTGAATGCTGTCATTTACATATTTTACATAAGATTGAAATGGCAAAATGTTCCAGCCCAGCTGTTCCTGTGTCTGGATTGGTACTGATGAAGTGAATTAGCAGGCTAAATCTGGCAGCGCAGGGTCCAGGTCCCATAAAGAGAGAGCGGAGACTAAATAAGTTGTGGCTGATTGTTGGCTGAGGCTGTTGTGGAGCAGTTGGCGTTTTCTCTTATCCACCTTTAAAAGGCAACTCGCTCTGTTCCCCCCCGGCTTGGTGTGGCTGTCCTATGTTTTTTTTGTGTCTTTTATTTGTGTGTGTGTAGGCGCATGTGTCTGTGTTTAGCTGACAGATGCTGTAAAAGTGAGCACACTCTGTCACCGTAGCAACTCAAGTGTGCTATTATGTAAATGAGGAAAGAACTGAGCGGAGCGCCACTTTCTTTCTCCTGCTCTGGTTTTCATGACTATCAGTCCAGTACATAACGCACTGACCAGCTATGAGCGGCTATGAAAGCGGGAAGCACAAATAAAAGGACAGGAATGTGATGGAGGGAAAACACACCTAATCTAAAAAGACGTGCCAATTTTGTGTAATCCTTACTTTAGAAAATCCTTACAAAGTGAATTTGTGGTCAACAGCTTGGTAAGCTACGTCATGGAAGGATAGACCTTTAAAAGCTGCATTTATAGAAGTTTCAGTTTCCGAAAGTGTCAGATCCTACTTAAACCTCTGATTCATAGGCTGCTTTTGCTCCACTTTTACTCCTTTTATTTACTATTTACTTATTCACAATATAGTCATATGTCTCGAGCTAGGCATAACATATCTTTCTTTCAATCTGACATATTTTGGGTTTTGCCTCATATCATCAGCTTTTCAGCACAGGGCAAATATCTTACCTATATGTTTGAGGGGAATGTCTATAGAACCATGTCGATAGGACATTTTTATGCCTTAGCTATTCCAAAAAATGGATTTTGCTGTCACTTCTACTGATTCTCTTTTTTCCATTCGGAATCATATTTTAGCACCACAATGCCCATCATGCTATGAATGAAAACAGGAAGTGTAATGCTGTTCGAATGTCAACAGCCGATTAAATTGTTGTTATCAGTGGCTATCAACGTGCTGCATTTATTCACATCGTTGATCGCCGACAGAAGGAATAGAAGGAGACGTCGCTTGACTTCTAGCGTATTAATTATGACAGGAGCAACGGTGGAAGTCAGGTAAGGTACTGTAGTATAAATAGTGAGAAACTACAAGGAGTGGAGGTCGGGGGCGGTGGATAGGCGCCCCGGTAGCGTACCTGGTATATAGCGTGTGCCCCATGTACTAAAAACAAAGGACTTTCACCCTGGAGAATGTGTTGTTGTCTTTGTCTTTTAAAATAAACTTCAACCTCAAAATTCTGTCAATTTGAACAGACAGCTGGACATATGTACGTGCTGTTATCAGCTCGGGAGGGTCAGGGGTCACTGATCAGTCACCAGAGACAATCTTAGAACAGACAGGGGTCACCGTCTCCCCCTAACATACAGTACAACCACCTGTTCACATGACCAAAGCCCGATACTTAGCTTTTGCTCACATTGTTTGCACTGTTGTCCCTTTTGTTGCATGCTTGTTGTTTTACATGATTTAAACATATATTGGAACATTAGCTTCAAAGACACAGGAGAAACATTTATCTCTTGTTGTGCTGGTTCCAGCATGTGCGCTCAGGGTTTGGAGGAAATCTGATGAAATTGCGGCTTTTTCATAAATAGAACTGGCATTGAAACATATTACTGGGTGAGGGCCTTGTGATGATTACGGACTTAAAATCAAAGCCCAACCACCTTAGAGAGAGAGTAGAGCATATACACCACATGCACTCTTGCATTTTGATGCACAGATGCACAAACACCTTAATGAGTTTAAACCTCAGCGTCGGCAAGCAGCTGAGAAGCTAATCAGAAGAAGTGGCCGCATTTTGCGTGTTGCCAGGCCAGGAGCCATGGAGACAAAGACGGAAATAGATACAGGCGCTTAGGAAAAAGCGAAACATTAGCAGAGCTGAGAAAACAAAGCTTGGTGTTTGCATGGACACGACGTACCCGCACCAAAGAACATGCTTGGTTACATAAGGACAATGTACACTGAGGTTCCACTGTACTGTGTTGTGTCCCTAAAGCGCAGCCCCCTCCCTGGCTCGAAACACTCGTATATTCCGGGCATAGTGGTTCTGCTCCCTTTCACTGACTGCTGTGTAGGAGTCAAATTAAGAGTGAGCTGATCCAGTGTGGCAGTGCTGTGAAGGCTTGAGTGGAGAAAAGAGCAAAGGAGGAAGAAGCGCAAGGAAGTGGAAGTGAAGAGGAGAGGCAGAGAGAGGAGGGAGAGTAACGGTGAGGAATGGAAGAAGTGGGCTAAGTTAATGGATGGTGGATATTACATGGACGAGATAATGAGAGGGAGGGGCAGCTTAATGAGGGGGGGTGATAGGGACCGGGTAGCAAAGCTAACGGGTTATATGGAGCACAGGCTCTATTACAGAGGGGAGTTAGGGACATCATAATCCCTGTGGCCTTATAAGTAATTACTATGTGATAGAGAAAGAGAATGGTAAGACCTATCTACTGTCAGCAGAATTGGAATGAACTCCCTAACAGTTCTTTTAGTGCGCCACACTTTTATGTGTGCGAGTGTGTGTTTGCTGTACTTTACCCTTTTAACATTTGAATAGTTGACTTTCAGAGTGGGAGCAATTGTGCATAGCGAGGGCATTTCTTTTTTTTTATACTTCACTTCACTATAGGAGTTAGCTCAGGGGTAGGACGTGGGTTTTAAGGTATCTTTGGAAAACATAAAGAGTGCGTTTACCTGCTCTTTGTGTGGATCAAACGACAGCGGGCGTTCTCTTTTATCTACCTATTCTACAGAGCCTGGCTGCTCGCCTTTATTCTGCTACAGTAGAAACACATTCACATTGAGCAACAAGAAGCATTATGTGTCCCTGTGGATCACTAGCTCCAATAGTGGATGCAATGTGTTGAGCAAAAGAAGGCCACAAGGACTATCCAAACTAATTCGACTCATCTGCGGAAATGTTACTGTTTTTGTTAATAGCCATAGCTGATCCAGCCAGGCCTATTTTTGGACCTGCTGAGCAACCAGAAATACGTAATCCATGCAGAGATAATTTTGCTGCACACAGTCTCCAACCATTCACTTTAACTCCCTGTACAAACAAGGAAAGTAGTCATATTACACACGTTATATATAGTGTCATCATATTTCGACACATTGTTTTTTTTTTACTAATCTCTCGTACATAACTACCTCACTTGACGTTCAAGTGCAGGTTCAAGTGAATTGTCATCTGCATAGAAACAACCAAGAACTCACAGGCTGAAATTAATTCACTTAATATCTCCACATTCTAATTTAAGAATATTTAGCAGCTATATGTAAGGTTGTCCAGATCAAGTTTTTGCGCCGCCAATCTGAGTCATGTAATATTGAGTATCTGCCGATACAAAGTCCCAATCTGATACTTCTATTTTCTTAAATAGCGCTGCAGAGTGCACACTTCAAGTACATTAAAGTTAGAAAAATAAATCTAATGCTTGGTAATTGAATCGCTTTGCACTGGAATGAATTCCAATGAGTGTTTATTTTCATCGTTTGCACATCTTTGCGCAGATTACATTAACAAATTGCTCTTATTTTTTGCTTTTTGCTCGCAGGCTTTTTGTTGCACTTGCAGTGGCGTGGTGAGTATGGTCGTCCTCAACTCCCTACCGTTATCTGTGTCTCTTACAAAACACCTTGATCGGCACGATATGATAGGGACATCCATAGCTATGCGTTTTTAGGTTTTTTATAATGCTAGTGGTTAATTTACCACTAAGCACAAAGAGTGGTGTACTGTATGTTTATGGTGCAACTGAAGTTGTGTCCTACTTCCACGCTTTGGAATACACCAAAAGAAAAAGTGTACACTTACTACTTATGTAAGCAGTGCACTATGCTCAGTAAGTATGCAATACATTAATGCAAGTTGCTGTTTTGTACTGAAAAGAAATTATATAAAGTATGTGCCACCAGTCGTCAATCAAGCTGTGACTTTGGAGCACTGCTGCCAATTCAAAATTTGAAAATGTCACTCACCTTGTCAGAATGAGATGGCCCGTCATCCCAACAGAACTGAGTGACAGACATATGTTATATCACTTTTTTAACTTCCTCCTAACTTTGACAGGAAGGAGCTCCATCCTGCATGAGTTATGAGAAAAGGAGCAGGCTCGCGTCACACTGAGGCCGGCATCGAACCGTATCGATTTAACATAACGCTGCACGTTACACATAGCAATTGACTTGACATGTTATTTACGAGTGTGTGTGTAAGGAAGTAACCGATGCTTGTTAAATCATGAAAAGATGAAAAAAGGAAGTATAAAGTGAGGCATGCTTAGCGGAAAGGAAAGCGTGCGTGGAGGAGGTGAGGCTTATAAGTCAATGACACTGCTGTACCTTCAGGTTGGAATCCCAGGCCGGAAACCCTTGATGATGTCTCAGCGCTGCGATTCAGTTACCTGCGAAGTCAAGAAGAGGACAGTGTAAACTCTACGCCGCAGAGCATCATCGCACACTAACACTGCAGCTCTACATGGCAAATTGACTGTGTGTTTATCTCATCGCCCTCAGATAAGGCTGGGTATATAACCTCAAACCTTTTTTTTTGATTCAGAACTAAATGTGTCCACAGAACTAAGTATGAAACAATGTTTCAAGTAAAACTGCTATCGAATGTTTCCTCAGATTGTTTTATTATTTAGTTGTTCTGACGGTTTCATTTTGGCAACGTTATTGTACAGCTGCTGGCGTTTAGAAGTTAAGAAAAGGTATTTGTAGAAAAAGAAGTCAAATATCAAAAGTATTGTTTCGGTATGATGCTGAAATTCAGGTATCCGATTGGCACTAGTGTCGATAATTTAACAACAATACCCAGCTCTACTGTCAACCCCATTTCCAGCAGCAACAGTCAGGTGTTTTCAACAAAAACAGTGCTAATAATACGACAGTACCTGATAGGGGTGAATGGGAACAGTCAATTATTTAAAAATGAGATAAGGAGCCTCATTCAACTGGCAATCTTGTGCTTCTGAAGCAAAGGATCATTCCATTCGGATGTTCCCATGTGGGGTGCTGAATATCTGTTTTTACATACAGTATAAACAATCATTTTTCAATTTGTCAATTTTGACAATTTTGCCCCTATAAAAAATGTTTTATTTATTAGCAGTTATCAGTGCCCGATCGGTACTGCACACGTGCAACTCTCAACAGAAACGAGAAGGAAGCGAGATGGATCACTTAGCTACATCCGTCAGCTCCTGAAGAAAACAATGTGTCTTATTTAGAGATGCATCTCTCTTTCTCTCTCTCTCCCTCTCTTTCTCTGTCTTGTTTCCCTTCTGTCTGTGGATTGCTAAAATGGGGGGAATCAAATTAGCAGGCAAAGAAATTGTGGACTGTGTGTCTGTCTGTGTGTCTATGGATGTCCGCTCCGTTTCAGCACTACGGACAACGCCGCACCTGTTCAAGCACCCACTACACACAACAAACAGCGTCAATCAATGGCCAAAAAAAAGAAAGAAAAGGAAACACGATTCGACGATCAGACTTGACCAATCGGATTTGACTTAGTCGGGGACACCCCTACTACCTGCACAACCCAAACATCAGACCGACAGAGTTAGCGAAGAGCAAAATCAAGCTACAGTAAACATTTTTACCTAAGGAGAGTATATACTGGACTTCAATTCACCAGGTGGCCCGAACTAATGTTACTGTTTGCCTGGTGCATGTCTGAGTAGGCAATTGGTTGCTAAGGTGTTAGCCATAACAATGGCCTGTATGTCTGTCACCTTGTTTTGTCTCCTAGTGGCCAAACAATTGATTCATGTGGCTTTAAAACATAAAACTACACTTAGTGGCTCAGATTCTGTACTAAATAGTAAGCTAACTTGACCAAATATCATTCACATAGTTGTCGAGTTAAATGAAGCAAAGTTGGGGTCCATATTTCTCGCCTGGACTTCCCGATGGGGACCATTGGAGTAGAAAGGTCTACCTTAGATTGTTATGCAATTGTAGCCTAAGTTGCGTTGAGCTTCCAACTTTGGAGCAAAATACGACAGTAGGGGAGAGCGACGATCTCCCTCAGGGAGAAAGGAAGTCAAAGAAATGTCATTCTTCTTCCTGTATATCTGTGCTCAGCCTGAACCTAGACAGACTGAAGCTGACAAGTGCGGTGAATATTGAGTAAGTGACCTTTCAGATAAGGCCTGGATGGTCTTTATATTCACTGTCATCATTGTCATGAGGGCTGTAACAATAGATCCATCATCATCAATCATTATTTCATGGGCTGCGGAAGGAGCTGAAAAACCTTTTGCACTATGACAAATGATGTAAACAGTCCAATAATATTCTGACAAGGACTTCAACTCAGTTGCCAGTTTATGAGGTAGGCATAACAAAAACAAATGCAAGCTAATACAACAGCCCTGCAATAAATCTTGACTAAGTGGAAATTATAATGATCACTTTTTTTAGTTTGAACTTTTTAAGAGAGCTGATTCCACTTTACGGAGGGTGCTGTCGAATTGTATGGCGTTATACTGAGAGGTGTTTCTAATATGCTGTTCGCCCCTTTTACAAAAAGGACAATAGACTAAATATAAGAAAAGCAGTTTCAACAAGATAACAAACACAAGAACCTTTATGAAGGCAGGATTTTTTCTTTTTTTTGCAGGACTGTTGTATTAGCTATATTAGTTTTAGCTAGTTGTTGTGAAGGAAATTATTGAATGAGCAGAGAACAGATAATAAACAATACAAGCGAATACAAAGATGCAGTCACATTGTATGCCACCATACCATTCCGGCGACGAGCCACTCTCTATCTCTCTCTCTCTCTCTGTCTCGATATTTATCCCAAAACAAGGCATTCCATGAATTGTTTACCTAAAGATAGATCGCCTAGATGGCTCCGAATCCCAGTCAACTAAGTCAGACAGTCATAGCATTGACTCGGGCTCCTAGCAATGTGACCTTGCCTCCCCTGCACACTCGGCCATCCTCTTTCCTTTTCTTGCCGCTGTGCTTTGTCGGGTTCGGGGAGTCAACCAGGGTGAGCTAGAGATTGTTGTGAGAAGAGTCTGACCCGAGAGACGCATTCTGCAGGTTGGCATCTGACCTAGAGAGACTATTCGTATGTGACACCTCTGTCACCTCTCCAAATGTGTACATATTGATATAAGCTACAGGCCTTAGTCCTAGAATTGCTTAACAGTTACTACCTAATAAACTTAGAACTGAGTGTAGCCTATATTGTATGATGGATCCGCGGTGGCCTGAAAGCCCTTTTTTTATTATTAGCCCCCTATATTATCACCACAGTATTGCATTGTCTATGTGGCTCACTGGCACTTCCTGGTCTTACCTGGTATCATATCATTAATATTCTTCAAGTATGTATCTTCATAACGCTAAAAGGTTGTTTTTTTTCAATTACCATAGGTCAGGTGCCTGCTCTTCACAATAGGAGGGACCCTTCAGAAACTGCATGTTATTGTTTGTAATGGAGGCTTTTAAGCGGCTAATTATCACAGTATTACACACAAAAACAATTACAGGAGCAACGCTTACGTTGTATTATATCCCGACTGAGGTGGCTGGCCTCAGTGAAGCTTAACTAGTGTAGCTAATGCACCTTAGCCTAATTTAAGTAAAACCCCAGCTAGCAATAAGGTAACAACAAAGTGTCCCCTTCTTGTGGAATAGTTTTAATATTAGCCTGCAATAACCTTTTCGCGCCACTAGCTTAACTGTCCGTCTGTCTCGGCAACTAGCCCAAGTTTACACTGGAAAACGGTAACTTTCTCGGGATTTTCCCGAGCAGCGTGTAGCCAAATGTAACGAGTAACGAAATACTGCTAGCTAAAGTACTAGCATTACTTTTCAACTGAGCCAGGAGTCACGGCAAAAAACGCTTCGCCTCTCAGGAAGACCGCTTTCATTTCCATTAATGCATTTCCCCTCTCGAGCTACTTACTTTCCCCCGTTTCCGTCGCCCCTCTCTCGGTGTGCTCCGCTTCTCCTGTTCCCCTCCACTCTCCTCTCTCTGGAAAGCGAGATGGAGAGAGGAGTCGGAGAAAGATGGGAGGCGAAGCGCGCCGCAGATAGCTCCCGCTGCACCTCGAGCGCACAGCGGAGGAGCTGCACAACACGACAGAGCTGCGCTTACCGAGCCAGATATATCGCCATTATGTGGGTCAGGGATGAAGTATTCATTTCTAGCTTTCATCACACAAGTTGAAACTCATATCCCTGCGACGGTACAATCCGGGGAGAGAAGGAGAGCCTGTGTGTTGTGATAACCTATATTTGGTAAAGGGGAGCCCGCTGACACTTTTTCATGTACTTGAAATGAAAGAGATAGTGGGCGTTTACTGGTCTTTCAGTTGATTTGAGGTAACAGTATGAATATCTTGCAGATGAAAAATACAAAGGAATAGGGTAATAGGGAGTTCGGAATGGCGTGGTTATTTTATTAACCTTTATCCTGGTGACAAAGCAGCAGGCTCTCTATTTCCAGATCATCTTTTTACTGCAGGTCAATGCGCTGCTACCCCGTCTGCACAGTGCTGTGCTGCAAGAGGCCACACAATAGGTCCACACTGATACATAGACAGGATTGATATTTTCATTTCAACACTTTAGAATCATTACAAATATTGAATTATTTTTCTGTTGAAATTCTATTTGACTTCACTGACACAGTGTTTGGGTGGTGAGCCAGCTCCAGGGTTTAGTGTTGTACATGCTGAAACACTGGAAAGGACTAAGGAAAAGATGTGTAACAAAGAAAAATAATTATTAAAAGAAAGGTGTTTTACAAAAACTGAAATCGATGAGAAAACTTTTTCTTTGGTGCCCCTTCCACCGGTGGCGCGTCTATCCCAACAGCCATGTACCCGATCCACAGTGCTACAGTTGGAGCGGATGCGGCTCTTTGACCTTATGCAGCCCTTCCATTATTTTTAGTTGTTCAATTTCTGCTCATAGCTTCCGGTCGCTATTGCTGGCTATAGTAAATACAAGTCAAAAGTCTTGGTCCTGATTGGTTCATATGGCCAAACACCACCAGTACATTAGCACTGATATGACTTAGTGAAGTTCAGTCAACATTGATTGATTTGCTCTGCCTCTAAACTCAACAGCTCCAAACTCACCCCCATCTCTGACATCTACGACACCCGCATTCAGCACAAAGGTCTAAAAATACTGCAGGACTCCATGCACCATGCCAAACCCCCTCTTGATAACCTTCCCCTTAGGAAAAAAAACTCAGGGCCATCAAAACCAAGACATCCCGTTTCCTCATCAGCACTAAATGGCCCCCAAATTTTGCAAAAGCTTTACTTTACAAAGGCAAAGTGCATTTTATAGCAGCTGTCACTGTAAACTTTGTAAAAAAAAAAATCATGTATGTAATGTTTTATGGCGAGGGGGTTATGTATCATGTATGTGTTTTTAATTCTTATTATGTGTCCTGCTATGCTGTGATTGCAGTTCTGTCATGCGCACAACTAAGTCAAATTCCTAACAACTAAGTTGCATGGCAATAAAAAGTTTTGAATCTTGATGAGTCCAAGTCTGCTTTTTAACAGTTTGGATTTCACTTGTTTTACTTCATAACTTTCTATGATTTCCTGAGGGTTAGCATACACATACAGAATATTAAAATAGTCATTATTTCTCTCTGAATAATTCTAATTTTATGATTGTGAGGATTCATTGAAAAAAAAACATCTGAATGATTCTTTAAATTTTCATGACACACCAGAACTGGTAGTTGAAACAGACTTGGGTTGATAACATAGGTCTTTATTAGGCGTTGATTTATAACATGATTAGTAAATGTTCAAAGAAAACACATTTCATTACAAACTTTACAAATGGCGCTGTGTTCAGTTACAAATCGCCAGCACGGACCACATTCTGTCCTACAAAGACAAAATACAGCAACTACGTGTGTCGTCACTGACTTTCTTATGCCATAAAAATATTTCATTTTGAGAAAAAAAAAAAAAAAAACACATTGTAAAATTTGCAAGAACTGGAGAACAGAGGTAGAAACCACACTGCAGTGACATCACTCCAGCTAGTTAAAGGGACAATGTGTAGGATTTGTGGTTGCAGATTGTGACCAACTGAATACCCCTGAAGAGGACCCGCTCCCTGTGTAGATATGAAGAGCTCATTCTAAAGGTGACGAAAACAGTTAATGAAAACATAGTTATGAATATTGTATTCCATTTCTGCTAATAGATCCCCCTTAAAAATACTACACACTGGCCCTGGCTAGCTGGTAACTAGCCTATTTTAGCACAGTCTCTTGTTTGATGCAGTTGAGTTACCTCTAAATCTCATATTTAAATGTTGTATTTAATTTAGGATCAATTCACTAAAGTAGACACACATTTCCCTGCAGTAGATTGTTCAGTATCTAAATGCCTATTTAGGTTTCATGTTAAGTCTGTGACAATGACCAGCCTAAAAAGCCATAAAGTTAAGAGGCACAATGCGTCGGATTTCAAATGTAAGTAAAATAATCCCTTCCAATCATTACTAATCAATAATAGAAGTCCGTGGATTTATTATTTTCTTATCATTTGCTGTGTTAGGCACATTTCTGGGGCTCAACCTCTTTAAAAACATAGCAACCAGGTGCCAGATTGTAAAAAAACACATCCAAGCGTAAACTATGAAAATGGCGGACACAGCGCCAAAAAACACACAAATATAGCGAGGCAAAACTCCAAAGCTTGTACCAAAACGACAGTGAATCTGGGGTTGGCTTTCCCCCGCTGGCGAGCACCATAACCCCTTGAGCCGTGGAGGAGGGGCCAACTTTGAATCTTGTATTTACAAACTGATACCGACAACTCCAACTCATTGTGCCTTTAAAGGTTTTAAAACTTATATACGGTCCTTCACACTCAAACTCTTTACTTCACTGTTTCTGTAATTACTGCCTTCTGTAAGGCAGTAATGGCTGCTGCTATACTACATACACATCCTTCCAAGTCCACAATCTACAGTGTGTCAATTAGGCTGTGCGATTTAGTCTGATAGACAGTCCAGCTTTTTTGTTCCTGTCATTGCCTCTTGAAAAAACAAAACCCCCCTTATTTTCTCTGCCCGGGTCATTTTTTTTTGCCTCCCGTCTGCGCCTCCAAATCCTCTGCCCCCCCTGCTATTTTTTAAAAGCCAGACAGAGGGACTGTGGCCCAGAAATCCTGCTCTGAAGATGAGTACCAACTCGCTGTCAGCACTGCTGTCTGCCCTCCTGGGACCTAGCCTGATTACAGCACCATCATTCTCTCTCTTTTAGTTCTGGACACACACAGAGAGAAACACACACGCACACACACACACGCACACACACACACACACTGCTCTCGATGCACCTCTGTACTTTACAGCTCATTGAATATGCCTTTTCAACTGCATTATTATTTTTCTAAGATCCTTGAATCTGTGTGGTCTCCTGCCACTGTGTTTTCAGGCTCTCTGAAGTCTCAGAGTCTGAGACAGAAATGACTGTGGAGATATTGTTGCCGGTGACAGCTGGCCAGTCACATAATTGGCTTGTCGACATGTCACTCTCTATCTCTAAAGTTTCCATTGGAGCAGAACACTGGTCTGGGTGAAAGGAATCCGCTGCCACATTTATAATTCAGCTGAGACTCAAAGTGTCTACAGCCAGCAGTTTTTACTTGGCAAAACTTACAGCTTACAGTACTCGGCATAGGTGTGAGGTTTGCCAGGAACTTTTACTGCGGGTTTATTTATACCAGGATAAGAGGAGCTGTAAATGGGTCAAGGTGTTTTTTTGGACTGTGCAAACCAATTGCTTAACCTCACTCTGACGAAATGCTCTGTTGGACCACTTAGCTATTAAATGAAGAGAAGTCGAGAGCAACGAATGATCCATCTGACCCTGGTACTAGCTCCACCACTGTCACTTCAGCAAACATGACACTGTGACAGTTTTCTCCAGAAGAAGTGTCTACACCAGCGCTTGAAGAGTACCTGACGTTCCACCTTGAGGTACTCTCTGTTATTGGATCGAACCTGTTCTGACGTTACAGCTGGTGTCTTTGGCTCAATGCTTCAGAGGTTGAGTGCTTTTTCCTTGAATGCCTTATTGCATTCTTATTTATAACTATCTGAGTTCAGTTACATTTTAAAAATGGTGCAAAAAAGCCATCAAGGAAAAAGATGTGCAGTTTAGAGTACTAACCCAATTCACCATGTAGGGAAGTGACTTCCCAGCAGTTATTATACAGGCTCAGTTGAGACAGATCACACAGCCTACTGCCTTGTATAAATAATACAATCAGATCAACATGTGACCATACAATCCATACGCTAGGCACTTCCAACAGATATTTATAGGCTCCATAGCCCTTTCCCACACAAAGATGAAGCTAGTTAACAGATAAAATCCATTAGTCTTTCCACACGGACACACACAGGGCAACGTTGCCAGGTAAAATGAAAACTGTTTGATCAAATCACCACACTGGAGTGGCGATAATGGAGGATTCTGCAAAACCCTGGATGTTTTTTCACGTCCAATGCCAACTTTCTTTTCAGAACTTGCTTTTTTACGATAACTGTGTGTTACAACTTCTAGCCTGGTCTCCTAAAAATGTGTTTCGCAGGCAACGAAACAGCATTGTCCATTACATTTTGAGGGAAATATTTCTCTTGGTGTCATGATCCTGGCTTTTAGTTTTTCTGTTTCCTGTTTTACTTTGTAAAGAACACTCACCTTGTGCCATCTCGTTTTACTTCCTGTCTTAGTGTGTTTTCCCACCTTTTGTGATTTGTTTGCCCCGCCCTGATTTGATCCTCCTGTGTCTAATCAGCCTGCTTGTGTCTTTGCTGCCTCCTCCAGCTAAGTCCTGTTCATGTGATTAGTGTCTGTGTGTACTTCTGTGTCCCATTGTTCCTTGGTGGTTTGTCGTCTATGTTTCCTGGTCAGTCCGTCTGAGGCTATTGCTGCGTTGAGCCTGGTGGTCCCTTGTGCCATCCTGGTTTGTCCTGTTTTGTGTTACTTTAGTCTGCTCCCTCAGTGTGTAGAATTCACCTATGTTTATTAAAGCCCACTCTTTGTTTCCAACCTGCCTATTGTGTGTACTGCACTTGTGTCCTCTTTTTAACTGCACCGAGACACTCTGATTACGCTTTGTGTATTACCAATACGTTACTAATCGTCTGCGTAGGAAGGAAGATATGGTGATGTTCAACTAAACTTAACCAAGTAGTTTCGTTACGTTAACCACATGTTTAAAACTGCGACCGTAATTCGGTAGTTTCCCTCGCAATGCAATTGAGAATTAAGTTTAAGTGTATGGGGAAAGCAATTTAGTACGAGACAGTGTTACAACTACAAAATGGTTAAAGATAATCATTACAGTTAATAAAAAGACAGAGATTGTATGTCTGACGGGATGCATGAAAGTCTGACTCGCTACTTCCAGCATTGGTACTCAACATGACAATGGACCTACGGGGTCCAATATGGATATATGTCTAGGGGAACTGGGCTGTCCTATGTGTTCCTGCTTCAGTTCTACTCTTACACCTGTGTTTTTGGGATGGATTCCTCCCAGTTTAAGTAATGATTTAACATTGAGAAATGCCTTTCTTCTTCCACAAGCCACATTGAAGACTGATTCCATCATCTTGGCTGTGCACAAAGTATGGGGCTAGAGTAAGGCCATTAGCTTAGCATAAAGACTGAAAACAATTATAG
Organism: Bovichtus diacanthus; assembly: GCA_943590825.1. NCBI lineage: Eukaryota > Metazoa > Chordata > Actinopteri > Perciformes > Bovichtidae > Bovichtus > Bovichtus diacanthus. The sequence continues at coordinate 157,595 of CALSBV010011423.1, read as the reverse complement.
TTAATAATGGGTTTGTATACAAAAGAACCCCGCTGGCACCAAGAAATGGTAACTTCCCCTACAACCACAACTTTTCAGTTTTACATTTCAGTTTTTGCAGGGATTAAACAAAATGGATAAAAGGGGTTGAATTCTGAGGGCTGAAGGTTGGTGTGCTTACTTTGGAGAAAGCCAGGATAGGAATGGAAAATGGATGGAAATGAAGGATTTTTAAAATTTGAATCCTTTTTTTATCGTCACACATTTACATAGCACAGCACACAGTGAAATTCAGACTCGAGGAACAGTGTGGGGGCCTAGTGCTTTGCTCAAGGGCACCTCTGCAGTGCCCAGGAGACAAACTGGCATCTCTCTGGCACACTCTGTACTTTGTCCGTTTTGGGACTTAAACTGGCGACCCTACGGTTCCCAAGCCAAGTCCCTATGGACTGATCCTCTGCCGCTCCTGCTCTCCATCTTTATGCTAAACTAGGCTAATCCCCTTCTGGCTCTAACTCCATAGTTTGAAGTATACTATAACATTTCCACATTAAAATATAAAAAAAAGACTACTTGCATTATCCCAAATGTTTCAAATTTTCAAACCTAGAGAAATTTGTAATTTTGATCAAGCTAATGATACGTTTCATTTGATTGCTTGAAATGGTGACGCATCTCCATGTTTTAAGGTAAACACTTGCTGCCATGGCTCTGCTGGTGTTTATTTTAAAATGATTTCTAAAATAAAAATAAAATCCAAGTCTGCTATGACAGCCAAGGTGGTGAAGACAATTCCCATAATCCCACGCTACTCCAAAGTCTTTTGTTATTGTTTTAATTGAGAGACCCCTAGTGGCAGGAATTTGGATACTGTGGGTTTAATGCACGGACGTGAGATTGGTATTGATCTTCTCATTTAACCCTTGTGTGGTGTTCGGGTCTGTGGGACCCGTTTTCATTTTTTATTAAAATAAAAATGATACGATTAATAATTTTTTCAAACTGAGACTCATTGGCCTTGGCTAATTTACTGTGAAGAACATATATCAGAATACATTTTCAATGACCACACACTGTACACCCCCCCCTACGCATTTATATTACATACAGGATGTCCGGGTCCACTGGACGCGGGGCTATTAAAAGTGTGGAAATTGGTGTGTATTTGTGTGTGTGTGTGTGTTTGTGTGTGTGTGTGTGTGTGTCTGCCCCTGCCGTTCCGCACAAGGTTGCAACATTGTTGCAAAATTCAAGCACCGACACCTGTCTGCTCTCACATTCCCGCACATTTTACCCTCTGTCTTGTGGGAACCAATCTTTATTTTTTTCATACTCTATCCCAGCTGCAAATTGGGGGCGGGACACAACAAATATAGCTTTGCCAGTGTGGTTCCTTATCACAACTGATCAAGATGGCCAAAAGATTCTCTGCTCAGAGGGCCTTCCAATTGATTTTGGAAAAGAGAGAAGCAGTTGATGATAATGTAGAGGAAGAGGTTTCAGAATATGACGATCACATTTCTGAAAATTCAGCATCTGACAGTGACTTTGAAGAAGAGGATGAGATTGAGCATCAGCTAGTTCCAAAACGAAGACGAGCCCCAGGACCAGCCCGTCAGCAGCTAGCAAATGAAGAAAGAGACAGAGAACTTTTCAAAGCAACAATGTCTCTGGAAAACTTCCACATAATTTCCAGGATTATCCACTTTCATAACTGAGACGACAGACCAGCTCGATGACAGAGAGACAAGCTAGCTGCCATCAGGACAGTGTGGGACAAGTGGGTGCACGGCCTCCCCCTGTTTTACAACCCTGGGCCTAATGTCACTGTTGACCTGGGCTGCCTGTGATGCCACTTCCTCATATAATTAGAATTTACAAGTCTACACAGGGAAACCTGATGGAGGAGCCCCTGAGAAAAATCAAGGCATTAGAGTTGTCCTGGACATGAGTGAGGGACTCAGTGGACACAACAACACATGCGACAATTTTTTTACCTCGCACAAGCTGGGACAGGAGCTCCTAAAGAGGAAGCCGACCATGGTGGGAACGATACGGAAAAACAAGTGTGAGCTCCCATCACAACAGCTGACTACAAAGAACAGGCTTGTCAATTCCAAGTTTGTGTCCATGGCAGACATGTCCCTGGTACCTTATGTGCCAAAGAAAGGCAAGAATGTGGTTCACATGAGTACACTGCACAGGGATGGGAGGATCTGGGGCTAGGAGCATCAAAAAACTGAGATTTTATGAAAAAACAAACAAAAAACGAGCAGCACTTTGATTCATAAATGTGATCTAACAAAGGTTAAGGGCAAATATTAACCATTAACCACAATGTGTATATTGGTTGTAATTAGACAATGTCCCTGTGTACAAAGCAAACTTCATGAAGAAATCATTTTAATTCATTGACTTAAGAACCTGGATTTCCTGCACAGAGCCCAACACTTTTGGGATGATCTGGAACACCGACCGTGAGCCAGGCCTCATCACCCAACATCAGTGTTGGACCTCACGGAAGATCTTGTGGCTGAATGAGAGAAAATCTGATGAAAACCACAAGCGTGAATGCTGTTTATAGCAGTAGATTAATGCCATTTTGGAATGAGGTGCTAAAAAAATCACATATAAATGTAATGTTCAGGGGTCCACATACTTTTGACCATGTAGTGTAACTTGCAGAACAGAGTGTAGCGTAAAAAAAAAGACAGATCGCATGAATGCAAATAAGAAAAAATAATACCATGTTTTGGTTGCAGAATACTAACATCAAGCTACAAAATGTTGAAAGACGTTACAGTCATGTTTCATGCCTCCGCAGGGACTACTGTGAGAACCACGATGAGGCAGGAGTGGCCATCTGACTTCCACTGTCTGCATTTTAAACACTTCTAATGTATTAACTTTAGACATTTATTACAGAAGCATACACTCTATAATCTGTCTGTGTGGGGAACATTAAAACGCTAATAAAAAGTTCAACTATACTCAGACCAACAACCAGTAAAAGTAAAGCCGGAGAGAGCTGCGGCATGCCATGTGTGAGCTGTAGACAATACATATTCTGCAGAGCGAGGCAGATGAGTATTTCCCCATGCACAGAACAGAGTGAGCCCCAGGCAGAGCTTCACTTCTGGGCCCGTCTTGCTAACCGCCTGCCTTCATCCACTTTGATCATGGAGGCGAGTTGAGGAAATTCAGGAGAGCTCGACTTCAATCATCCAGCGGAGCTCCGTCTGTGAAGAGATTCAGTGTAGTGTAGCGTCATGTGCTGGGAGACTTTTGTATGGTAATTTGTTATGGAGGTAGGGGGCGAGGGAGGGTTGGTTTTCAAAGGAACTCTTTGAAGTTTGCCAGAAGTGTACATGGATGCATAGTCAGATTAGAATATCCAGGAGTAATTGTTCTGTCCCAGGCAGAGATGAAACAATGAATAAATTCCTCCGTTATGACCTTCAAGTTTGAGTCAAACTGCTTTTGTTTCAATTTGACATGAGAAAGTAATTTGACAGCTTCCCTGTGAGGACTGACAGACACGGCGGGCGAGGTTCTGATGTCTCACAGCAGCCACCTTGGTGTCTACGCCACTTTCAAGTATCAGACGTACAGATCTCAGCTGTTCTTACACACATTGAGTTATAATCACATTGTAAGGTCCTGATAATTGTTAGAACTATAGAGTGATGTAACAAACACATCATTCAAACTGTAGGTTGAGTACATAATGATACAGTTTTACAGATAACTACACTTTAGTTTCTCATGTGTGTAATGATGGAATATCTCAATGGTTTTGTAAATGACAGTGTAGAAACGGGTTATAATCTGGCTGCTTTAGGCATTAATGAGTCTGTCTTCAAGAAAAACTACAGCATTAGATGTTCATTGAATGCCGTTAACAACCTACAGTATATTCAGATCCACAGGACGAGGTCTTCTTATGGTTATGTGAGTTTGTAATCTCACAGGTGTTTATGTTCTGTCCGGGATGATCTTGCCCAGGGCAACATTTAAATTCAGTGTTTCTACAGTATAGTTCGTACAGTGTAGAAGAGAATAGTGGCGGCCTGTTTGTATTGCTGTTGGAGTTAAATGTTGTTCTCACCGTGGGCAGACACTAAAGATCTGTGAGAGCACATAAATACCTTTGAAGATGCAAACCGCTGCAGGATAACAGCTACAAAAATAATAACACTTGTTTTCCGTCCTAAGGTTTACACTTAGAAGTCTATGTGACCAAGTGATGTAAGGAAAGCCAATGCTAGTGTCTCTTAAAACCAGGTTAAGCTCGAAACAAACTGTGTCAGCAAAAGAGTTTATAGCTGTTCCTCATGGCAATCCTTAAAGGTGAAAAGCCTGCGGTCAGAGAAAGGGGCAAGGCGGATAATTGTTCAAATGGGGATAAGGGTGCACAATTTTGGACAGTTTTTCCTTAAAGATGTTCATGGCATTTCATTTTATTAATCTAGGGATGTCACGAGAAGCGATACTTTGGTACCAAGTCGATGCCAAAATTCTGAAAACGTGACGTTACTCGTTTTTCGGACTTGTTGAAGTGCGTGGTATTTATTGTTTTAGTTTATTATCGTAATATCGAATTAGGTATTGACAATCCTGGAATTTCACTGGTATTTGTATTGAGTATGCATTTTCTGATATTGTGACATCCTTAAATTGTACACAGGAAAAGTGATAGAAATAGTTGTGTAAAATGTAAAAAAAAGAGAGCTTCCTAGATATGTTGAAACTTACTACTTTAAACTTACTTTTTTCACTTATGCAAACGGCTGCATGCAATTGTCGGTTTTAGAAAGGTAAACATTTTTTTTAGATCATCACTTCTACATGCTTCATGATCTCATCTGGCTCACTTTATAGGTTTATAGCTAAGATAACTTGGAGCTGTAAAAAGTATTTACTTCCCAGGTTGGCGTTCAATTTGTGCTTGTATTTTAAATGTGCGCTTCATGTGGGATCGAGGCCTCCTAGTAAATTTGCAAAACATAAAACAGTATTTTCAGAGTATTGGTACATACAAGTTCAGTTTCCTCTGTTTGTGGGAAGAGGTTGGCACTGCTTCAGATACACTTCATTTGGTAAGAGACCATAACAGACAAAAAAAACAAAAGTTACAAAAACAAAACTCTTCTTCATGAGAAATAACTGCACTAGATGTAACACTTATGAGGCTTGAGATTTTAATTGTTTTGTCTTGTACTTTACTACTTTCCACCAACAATAACTTCTTCACTGTGCATCTCTGTCTAGTTGGCTAGAAAGCAAGCCTCATGTCTCCTATCTCATAATTGTTGTAATACTGATGTCAGTGGGTTTGTACAAGAGTGTCAATCAGAAGCAACCTCGTCAAGCTCACGTATGTTCACAGCATGTAGAAATAATCATGGCTGCCTCGAAATGTCCAAGATGCTTCATCACTTTCATCACACATCCTAATCAACCCTGAAGCCATCCGTGAGTATACTCCACTCCAATTTTGTAAAAAGAATGCATCTCAAACAGGTGCTCCAACAGTGAAGAGTATCCCATTACTACTAAATGAGATGCTTTAAATTCACCTTCCTTGTCCAATTCAAATATCTGATGTCAGCTATGTTCTCTTGTCTGCCCTCAAGAGGGGATCAATCAGGAGTAAATAAATAATCTGGATTGAGAGCTGGTAAAACGATGTCTGCTGCTGGAGGAGTAATGCTGTTGCAGAGGCTTTTATGCCACACAACAAATATCATTGTATGGGTAACACTGTATGCTTATAACTGCAGTTTGAAAGTCGGATAATTTATGACAATTGACCGTTAGCTAATCCCTGTCACTTTACTTAATGTTACTAAGCCTGTTAAGCTTCCCGTTGTCACACGTCACATATGTTGTTTACAATGACAACTGTGGCAGATTCACCACTCAAAATTCTTTGTCTTTTTTTAAGCTTTTCATTTCTGGCCAGCGAAAATCTGGGCGTGAAATGACAACTATCACTAGCAAACTATATCAGCTGTAGCTAATTAAGCTTATTTTAGCTCCGAGCTGTCTTTACATGCATAGAATAAATCCTGTAAAACATCCTTGAATACACCTTATGGCTACATAAATGAAATCATGCTACACCGAGGCTAAAGCTAGCAGGTCCCAGGCAAAAAGTCAACATCTTACCACCAGGTAAAGAAAAAGCATTGCTCTTGTATTGCAATATAGGCTTACTTTGTCCTGATATCACGAAAAATATAAATTCAGACTTTTATTTCCTTTTAACATGTTTGGCTGCTTAGCTTGCGTACCTGGAGAAGATAGAAAGAGGTTATGCGCTCTTGGCACTTTGAAACAGTAGCCTCTATTTCATTTTTACTACAAGAGAAAAGGCTTTTAAGACGAGGGCCACCTTTTAACTAATTTAAGGAGAGCCGCTAACATTAGCCTAGTAGCACGCAGGAGCGGCTTCCACACCTTTGGGAAAAAGGTAACCTGTGTTTTTAAAGTAACCTTGAACCCTGCACAATAATGTACCATGACATCTTCCTTGACCTTGGAAGCAACCCTGGGTTTAGTTGTAGGTAGTAAGCTAGTTATATGACAAGCTACATACAACATGTTACATGCTAACATTGCAGTTTACGTTAGAGCACAGTTACGTTCACGTTTTCTCCTGTGTATTTGTTTTTGAATAGGCTTAAACAATACGATCAACAAAGTCTTTCTCTACTAAGTTCATACCACAGCCCCATACACACAAATCCAAAGTCTGCCATGCCTGGCTAAACAATGATTGGACAATTGCTGTTAGGCCGAGTTGTTCAACGGTTAATTGGTGCAAAGTATCAGATATCAGTGTCTTACAAATGTACTCAGAAACCTATATTTATCACACTATTTTCTACCATTTTTGTACAATTTCCCATCTGTATTCTGTCTTTTAACGTGCATAAACCTTTGTTTACATGCATACCACAATCTTAAAAGTTTCTAAAATGTTTCCAGTGATATTTCATTATGAAAAGCGCTGGTGTGTACATCAGGAACGCTCCCTTCCGCTGAACCGGTGGCTGTGGATGTTGCTGTAATCCTCAGGATGCAGAGCAGAATCCATCATGGGATTTTGCGCCTCCTTCGCTCATCTCCTCATTTCCTCACTTTCTTGTTTCCTTATCCCCTCGTTTCTTCTCTTCTCATCACATCTCTCCTGACCTTCCTACCCGGAGCGCTTCACACATTTCCATTGGAAAGCAGTCGTGATGAGCTTCAGCCTGTTGGGGTTCAGGCTAATCACTGAAACAAGTAAACAAGTAGAAAGGTGAGGAGCACAATCAATAATGCTACTGTGGTTGATTGGTGTTGAAGGTAGCCTTTGCATGCGCACACAAACACACACATTCACACACATTCACACGCAGGGTCATGGAGGTCAATCTGAACAAGGCAGTGAGGAGGTGGGATCAGTGTTAAGTGCTGGTTGCTTGACATTGACAAACGAACAGGAATTTCTCAAAGTAGGTCTGCACTCCCTCTGACCTCAATTCCTCCATTCCTTTGTCAGCACACACACACACACGCACACACACACACACACACACACACACACATATGCATGAACACAAACCTGAATGCGCATACACATAGGCACAAGCATGTTTGTTACTGTCGCTTTTTTCCACACTCTCACACATAGGGACGACAGCATATTCCCAGTATTCAAACACACACACACACATGCACACGCACGCACAGACAGTTATTAGCAGTTTCTCTCCATTAGGGAGTACGGCTGCTGTTGTCATGCATCTTGGCTGCTTTACTTGATCAGTTAATGGCACTTACTTTCCAGAAAGAGCCTCCACCTGGCTTCCATGCCACTCCATCAGCCTCTGATTAAAAGCTGAGCGTTAAAACGAGCACTCTGGTGATCTGAGACACTCCTGTGTGTAAAGTCGGGCCATGGATTGGGATGGAAGGAAGATTTTGAATATTTAGAGAAAGCATCTGCTGATTATGACTGAACAGCTCCCAACGAAGAGAAGATTGGCAGAAGATTCGGAAGCATTTGAAAGAAGCTCAAGTAAACTCTGTGACTTGACAAGCAGGAGAGACAAATTCCACCTTTCTGAACAACTGCGTAGTGCATACGTGATGGACAACATTGCATCTCGTGCATCTAACCTGCAGACGACGCTGCGCCCGCTTTTTCAAGGTCACCTCGCAACAATTCAGAGCATCCTCATTACTTCGGTTGGCCCTCTGTCGTTCCCATAGCAACCCCGCAGAGCTGACAGACGAGAGGCGCGGGAGTCGGCTTCCCACATAGTTGGAAAAAACACACACACATGCAGGCACATTTACACACATTAAAACAATGAAGTACATCTGGGGAAGCATACTCTGCATTGTTTAAAATAAACCAGGCATCAGAGGCGAGGTGTTGGAGGGAGATTGTCATACACAAATAGGCCATTATGGCAAAAGTGGAACACAAGGAGTCTCCGATGAAAACAGAGTGTTCTCTCTTTACTCTTGACTCTCTCTTTTTTGCTCTCTGTTTCTCTCTGTCGCTCTCTCTACGGGCAGGCCGCACGCGCCTCGATGCTCGTTATCAGAACAAACAGAGATGAGGGTGGAAGAATGGCACACACCATGTACCAGAGAGGGGAGGATGAAAGAGTACAAAACAAGAGAAAATCAAACAGCCGGCATGAGGGAAACACCAGGGAATTGTTTCTATCGCCGCACACCTACTTCCATAGGGAGTGTTAGCATTTTAACGTATTAAAGGCGCACCACATCACACCACAACACCAACGCACCAGATCCTGAACATTTTTTTGTTTTTATTCCAATTCCAGTCCATATCAGATGTACATTTCCCCTCGATGGTTTACAAAGAGGGAAAAAAAGAGAAAACAGAAGGACTCTCCAAAGGCTGCAATAGGCTTGTAATGAATAAGACATTGCATCAGAATTGGAAAGACAGTGAAATCTCCTTCCTGTCTGCTTGCTGTGAGACAAGGGATGTATCATTACAGACGCTGTCTTTTTATGTCTTTGGAAGTGTGAATCCACAGTGTAACGAGTGGTGAAACATTCCAATGAATCTAGCAGGCACAGTGCCGAGAGAATCTGCACTATAATATCCAAATATGGATGGCCGAGCACTTTGGATGAAGCTATCTGGTACACATTTCTGCACACGCTTACGTGTATACATGGATATACTGTATGCTGATGTACAGTGTTTATGGCATGCTTTGATGTATATGACTATATAAATGTATGATTTAAGTAAAAAAGATAGAATAAATGTAAATGTGCACGTGCAGTAAATACGCTCAGTATGTCTTGGCTTTCAAGTAAAAGGCAGAAAAGAAGTGAGCATGTTAAAATGTGTACATGTCTGTCACGTGTTAAAAAATCTCCCTGCGTGAGACCAGACAACTTTAGTTTTTGACCCTCGACTTTAGAGATGAAGGAGGACGTTCAGCCTTCCGCGGCTGGAGACCGGCTGCGATGCAGTCGCCCGTCAAGCTCCCTTATCTCCCGAGGGAAGCACCCTCAGTCCCGGTGTCTGGATATCTACGTAACAACACTGCCTGCACAAAATCCCAAGCGACTGACACAGCCTGTAGAGAACAGAGACAGCCTGGGCTGGAACCAGACTTCTGATAACAGTCAAAGAGGCTCAGACATTGACAGATATTCTAACACATATACACACACACACACAGACAGGAATGATCAAAAGTTTGATAAAAGCAGGTTGATAACGTCAAGAAAGAGGACCTGTTAAGTTTGCGATTGTATTTATCCAACCTGCGTCACAGAAGATTTAAATCAGCCGACTGCTTCAGTGTCAGTGAGAGCATCTTGTGCCTGAGGCAGCTGCAGTACTGCCAGCAGCCATTGGGTGGCCCTGCTCCACCAGTAACATCCACTGCATGTCTGTGCACTCCGTTGACTCCGTTCTCTCCTCGCTGCTCCCAGTATGGCTGCGGAACAGGTGAATGGAGAGGAAGTCTAAATGAAACCCAGCCGCTCTCCTTTATATTTATTTTCCTGTCCTCTGTATGTTTCTCTACCTCTATTATAACGAGGACTGAATATCCCTACGGGGCAACAAGCCGGCATGAGTAATAAGTAAATAACAAAATAGATTGTTGTAATCCAACACGACCCTGAGTGCTTTGCTCCCCCGGCACACTTATCGGTAAGAGGAAGATATAAAGGAAACTACTTGGTTAAAGCTGCTATAATCACTATTTTTATATTAACGGTGGATGAAATGACTGTGTAATGTTAAAGGGGGCACTCATAGTGGGAATTATCTCCCACCTGACTCCGCAGTTCACCTTCAGCTTTTTACTGTTCTACAGCCATCAGCTTCAGTATTTTGTTTCAGTTTCACGGCTCTGATCAACAGTGTTTCTTTTTATATACAGCAGACAGATTGACACATTTGGCAACTATGATGAACATTGTGGAGCATTTAGTAGCTAAAGAGCCAGATGTCGGGGCGCCCCGGCAACGGTTGATCTTTTACTTAAAGTTAGGATGCGGAACTTTGAAATGGTTATAAAACAGTCTCAATGTAATACTGGTGCCTCTATACGACCTACATAAGTAAACAAGCCCATCAGCCACAGGATTGGCTATTTCTACGGAGTTATTCTTAACGCTCATCATCGGTGCCACCGGGGCCGATTCATTCATCAGACGAAATCATGCAGGTTTACCAGGAACTCCTTCAGCTCAGGCCCGTCGCGGACGGATCTAGATCCGTCAAAGTAACTAGTAACTAAAGCTGTCAAATAATTGTCTTGATGTAAAAAGTACAATATTTGCATCCCAAATGCAGTGGAGTAGAAGTAGAAAATAGCAGGAAAATGGAAATACTCCAGTAAAGTACAAGTACCTCAAAATTGTACTCAAGTAGGCCTGCAGTACTTGAGTAAATGTACTTAGCTTACTGCAGCGGCCAGGGTTTGATCCCAGTGTGAGCCTTTTGCTCTATGTCATCCCCTCTCTCTCTCCCTTTCTCTCCCTCTCGCACTCTCTCTCTCTCTCTCTCTCCCCTGCCTTTCCTGTCCTCGCCAAGCTATCCAATAAAGCAGAAATGCCCCAAAAATATCTTTAAAAAGAAAAAAAAAACAAAAACAAAGAGCCAGATATTTCTCTCAGGAGGTGATGCAGAGCTAAAAGGAGAGGGAATATTGGACTTACATACATCAGGTAGACAGAAACATGACCCAAAAGAAGTGATACAGTATATATGTATGCTGAATGTCTCAATAATAAACTGTTTGCTAATGAGTTAGCCATACCAACGTTTATTTTTAGGAGATTATGTGTCAGTATTGTGTATTCAGCTGGTTTTTGCTGCCCCAAGTGACCAAAAGATCAGTCAATGAAGGTTTAAAGGAATACTTAACCACCCATTACTCACCCCGTGTTACCTTGAATTCTTGAAGAAAACTTTATTTTTCTCGCATGCCTCCATGGCACTCGCACGGACAAGTAGTGCGCCTGCGCGAGCTGAGACTGTTTGTGCGGAAGGGTTTTGAACAGTACGGTTTTGCTGTTGTTCGACGTGTCCCCCATTTACCTCAATCCATCATGAACTCGGTTTTGCCGTCCACCTTGGAGAAATGCGAGTAAAGCAACGTTATCTTCAAGGATTCAAGATTTTTGTGGGTGAAAGATTTCTTTAAGGTTTTGGAAAAGATTGCCTTCATGATTAAAAAAAACAAAAACACATTGACTTTTGGTCAAAGACAAAGTGCAGACCACGGCCTGCAGTGTGGTCACTTGGTCCCCCATGGCACGATTTTGTCTTTGACACTGAGGACAGTCATTATTCACAAGACTGCAGGAGGTCGCTGGTCAGGAAAAACATGTTGTTTTCAGCATTAAAACAAATGTCCAAACCTGTTGTTTATCTCGCGAAGACAGTCTCTAAAAAGAGTTTAAAGACATCATTCTTATGCCTAAACACTGTGCATTTGTGTCAAAAGATTAATCTGGTGCAGCATCAGTCGTTTTTCCAGAACGGCAGAAGTGGTCGAATCCATTATTTTTGGAGTTCCATGCGAGGCAAAGAGTGAATAAAAATAATCCAAATGCCTTGAAGCTAAATGAATGCACTGTGGGTCCCTAACTCTAATATTTACTTCATTATCCTCTATGTGTTCCTCATTTACAAACCTCAGGTTGCCCTGGAGTGATTTACAGGAAGAGCCATGCTGCTTTAATGTGCCCCCTGTATGCTCCAGCATCCCAGTTTGTAAGTCATAAATGCAACTTGTGGTAGATTCACGCACATTTTAGTCAAAAATATCTACATGGTCTATTAAATGAACAGCTGTCCGTGTCCACCAAATGGTAGCGGTCCAATTCATTTAATGTATTTGTTAGCACACGAAACAACTAAAGCTCATGAGGTTTTTTTAGTGCGCTAAATAAGGAATCGTGTATCTGAAAACTTCTCTTCTAATGTCTCTTCGAAACCTCCTCCATGTGTGGACTAACTGGAGCTTCTTGAATGGACTCGTTTGTCTTCTGGTAAAGTTTAACCGGCCAAGATCTCAGATTTGTGGAAAATGCTCATAGAAACAGCTCAGAACAGAGATATGTACCATCCCTTTCTAGGAATGTTGTGTCCTAAAGCACCATAAAGTAAGTCATTAGTCAAGGTTCCAGCCAAATATATCCCAAATTTGAACAACATTTTTAGAATTTGCAAACGAATGCACGTTTCCATTCACTACTGTCTAATATTTGGAGTGAAGCACATTGAGATAATTCTGCCATTAAACAGTTGCAGAAGAAGAGGGTGCAACGAGATGCCGTAATTAAAAAAGCTCTGGCGAAACCTGAAACGGATTCATGATGGAGATATGTCATTTTTGTTTGTTTTTATGTATTAAACTAAGGAAGGTTACCGTCTCCTCGTCACACAGTTGATGTCTTTGTCTGCGTCATGTTTTTTTTCTCTTCAACGATGAGTAACATTCAAGTCCATCTGGATTTATGTCCTACATGTCTTTCCATTTTCCCTTACATTACATTTGTTTTTTTTATTGATACAAAACAACTTTTATGCAAAATTACAACTTCATTGTGTTTCCAAATTGCAAATTGAAAATGTACATAACAAGTTTTAATATATTATTGAAGATCCACCTGCACCAAAATTCAAGTGCTAAACATTGCAAGTTTCCTTGGTTATGGTTTTAGTTTTTTTCTTTTAAGCTTTGTCTCCCCCCTCTGGCAGTGGGAGTAATTACCACATGGGAGAGACCATAGCGACGGAGCAGCAGCTAGGAGTATGGCGGAAGCAGCGTTTCTGTAATGAATGCTCCACATAAAAAACAATATACAGCGTTCAGAGGAAGGATTAAAGTAAAAACATTTGCAAGGGAAGACTTGAAGAGAGCGCTCCTGGGGGGTGGGGAGTGCGACGAGGTCACCTCCAGGCATATCCACTCCGGGACGGGAAAGTCGCCACAGACACCAGACACAACAACTCTGGTACACTGAGAAGTACAGAGGGCTTTCCCTGGCAGTGAACACCTGGCAGGGGCTTGAACGTAACACACGTTAATTTAGGTAAAAGTCCCGCACTCCACCTTTAACGGTAAATGTCTCAACTAAACATGTCAGTGATTTGCCGACGTGTAAAATGTTACATGTAGCACCTTTAATTTATACGTATTGCCTTTAATATGGTTAGAAAAAAAATCAAAGCTACTTCAGGTATGGCGACACACGTGTGTAGAGAAATGAAAAAGACAGACAAGTGGACCCGCAGAGAGACGGAGACTGATGGATTCCCCACCGCTCTCGCAACACCCTTTCAACTCTGATGCTGCCTCTGTTGACGTGAGTGAGAGACATTCGCTCCTCGTTTTCCGCTTCTGAAATGTCAAAGCAGCGGTTGCCGAGCTGCTCCGTCTTTACTACCAGAGGAAGAGTCACTCTATGTGTTGTATGAGGACTATTTCTCTCTCTATTTTCACATTTCAGGTCGCAGAGGCTTCGGGATGTAAAGGAAAGCATTTTCCTCCTCATTAAAAACCCTGTAAGAGGAGCAGAGTCTTGCAGTTGCACACACACACACACACACACACACACACACACATACGATATACACTGAAGGTTCAATCAAGCTAACGGAACCTGTCACATACAAGCTTCCCTCTCGCGTTTTATCTCGTCTCTCTTTCATCTCCGCACACATCTTCATCTTCACCTTTTCTTTACTCCCCCCCTCTTCCCCCCAACCCTTTTCACTGTTGCATTCCTGTCTTTCCCCTCTTCTGCTTCATCTGTCCTTCTTGCTCCTTTTCTCCACTTTTCTTATTTTGCTGTACTTCATTACTGATTCAGAAAGTGCAGAAAGGACACAACCTAGAACTAGAAGGGCACTCGGAGAGCGCAGACCTCCGCCAGGGCCAAATGCCCAAGCTCGCAATGTTAATGAAAGTGAAAAATAATTCATGTCATTTGGATCCCAACGTTTAATGGGTGCTTCATCCTTCCCACCAAGTTTCATGGCTGGTAGTTTTTCCATGATCCTGCTGACAAACAGAGGAACAAACCAAAGCGGAAACATTAGCTCCTTGGCGGAGGTAACTGTTAAAAGTACACTGGGACTGTTCAATTTCTGTTGAAGTGATGGAAGCATGGAGGATCAAACAAACCGCATGGTCCTAATCCAAAGCATAAAGGTGGACTGTGAACAGTTGACAACAGTAAACAGTAATTATAAATTCAAGTTAAAATGATTTGTTGGGTAAAACTTGAAGCAGCAAAACGAGATGAATCCTGTGCATGTAAAAAATCTTCACAAAATGTCATTAGCAAACGTACATAAAGCAGACGAAGCTTTTCAACATCTCAAGGGCACCCTTGTGTTCTCAGTCAGAGTTAACAAATTCAGTTTTGGATTTCCAATTTGAATGGAGGGCCGCAATGATTGTTGATAACATGTTATAAGCAGTACACTGTCTAAAGAGAACTGCAGGTTTGTTCATTCTCAACGTGATTTGCTATCACAAATGTACTTAAACATTGTGGATCAAATGTTGACTTTACTTATTAGTTGGTAGAATTAAATGAATCCCTCTCATGTTTTATTTGGGGAATCAAAAAAGGTTTGTATGTAAAACAACGTGTGAGGGCAAGTAGCTTCCCAAATAACATAAATCATTCGAGCTAACACCAGCTAAAGTTCTGGAGCAACTTGCTGGCTAACCAAACGAGCTTTCAACCCAGTGCCAAGCAGTATTGCAATATTGTGCACGTGCAGGCTTTTTATTTTCTAATTCATGCAAAACAGACACATTTTCGAGTGAAATGTGCAGATCGAGAGTATTATGAATACAAAGAGTACATTTATTTTATGGGAAAGGTGAAGAGTATCCACAGACTGGACTTATTAGAAAAAAGCTAATTTACTAAATGACGTTGCCATACAACTAAACTGCATTCTCAGTTATGTTTTCAAGGGAATAGTATTTTGCAGTTTTAAAAAGGTGTAAATTGAAAGAAAAAAAATGCAACCAAACTACTTAGTTAGGTAAAAAAAAAAAACTGTTTGTCTTAAAATAAGTATGTTTGTTACAAATTTTAAGTTACGGACGTATGTTACAAATTTTAAGTTACGGACGTAAATTAAAGTAAGTCAACGTTGTTTTCACACGGGACAAGAAAAGTCGTCTCTTGGGTGAAAGGTGTGGCCGCCCGACCTCCAACTACGTCACTTTTATTAGAACTGTATTTGTGAATCGTCAAAAACAATCAAGTCAATACGTTTCCTTCTACACGTAATTGACAATGCAGTTTAGTCGTATGGGAACTTAATTTGTAAGGAGACCAGGCTCTAAATACAGTAAATGATTGGACCCACCCACAACTACCTTTCTGCATCTAGATTAATTTAATGGTCATCATAAATAAGTCAAACAAATCGCTGGGTCTAGATTTCACTTTTTTTTTATGTAAAGGAACAACTCAGGAAAGTAAAGTTACCAGCATTTATTTCACATATATTCTCACTTGCTTTCCCCAAACCCATCAGCCTATCAGGTGCTGGCAAGAATTAAGTTTGTGAGGAAATGTTGCCGCAGAGTGTCACTTGAAAGAACTACAGTGATGTACCAAGTGGAACTGGATGTTCCGCTGACACAGCGTATTACAATCACTCAACATGGTGTTTGCTTAAGTGCAGCAGCGCGCCCAGGAGACACAGGGATGATTATTCTACAGTGAACAACAGTCCCATCTCCCCAAAAAACTCTACAGTATTGACGGTTCTCCTACAAGTCAACAAAGAAGTCATATCCCAGTGATTTAAGTTGCTACAACAGTCTCATTCGTTGTCTTTGATGTTTTTTCTTTTGCTCGCTCTCTGTCTGTGGTGCTGGGTGGGTGGAGGTGGAGAGGTAATGTGATGCAGAGGAGCGACTGGAGCGAGACGGAGCTCCGAGAGAAAACCCTGGTTCACACCAGGATGGCTTACACTGCTGCTATACTCTCTGATCACACACACACACACACACAGTCACGCGCACACAAGCTTGCATATTCACGGGTGTGCACACACATACGGTACAAGTAGAAACACACATATGCTCACACACACACACATTCAGAGCGGCTTATGAGTTGTGCACCTCAATACCAGCCGCAGTATAGCCCATCTGTGAAAAGGTAAATTGAATTTTACAGGCACAAAGCCGACTCCCCTGTGGTCTTTAGAAAAAAAGCCCCACTTTGTGAGTCTAAAGCTTTTCTAAAGCTTTAGTCTCTTCATCGCTACCCCCGTCCCCACCCCCCCTTTCCTTTTCTTCTCCTCCCTGCCTGCCTCTCTCTTGCTCTGTGGGGGAAATGAAGGTGTGAGAAACACTGATCGATATGCTCATTAAAGAGTTGTGTCTTTGGGAGGCCTGCAGAGGGGTCCGCGCACAAAGAGCACAGAGGCAAACGCTGCACCGAAAAAAGCCTGCTTTACCACCTCAACAATGTCCATAACTGAACAGCACCACTTTTCACAATCACAAAGAGCTAACGGAGAGCAAAAACAATCCCTCTCTTCCTCTCCCTCTTCCTCCTTTTTCTCAACTTTTCCTCCTCCTCTCTCCAACCGCCTCTTTGCTTGCCCAAAGACGTAGTTAAAACACTTTTATTCTGCTTGTGCAGAGGATTTTCCAATCTGTCCGTGCCTCTATTATTAGAAGCTCCCATACATAGCCTGTGTTTCTGTATTGAGTTAACAAAAACAGCTATGCAGCGAGTCACTCTGCCCACACAATTAACCCCCACACACACACCGAGGTACTGAGAAAACGCAGTTTGATATGTTAACTTCTAATTAACTACAGCACAACCGCCTCCACTGTTTTACAGAGTGTGTGTGTGTGTGTGTGTGTCAGGCAGGTGGGATAGACACTGACAGGTGGAATAAAATTGCCAGTGCGAGGTATCCATCTGTGCAGGATCCAGCATATGCATTTCAAAAACTCTGCAAGGTTTCTATGCCAAATGATGGAGTGGGATTGACACCGTTCCATCTGCCAGTGCAGAGTCTGTTTTTGAGCGGTATGGGTATAAACAGGGGTGGATGGATTACTCAATTTGAAGAGCTGTTTGGATGAAACCAAGAGGATAACAATAAACAAAAATGGTGTAAAAATGTGTTCAGGAAAACTGCTTCCATCACTTTTCATGTGTTCTACTGAGCGAAAACACCATGTTGGCCTTCGAAGAGAGATGTGTTCCTGGAAGTCAAGGATGGTTCCTTGGTAAGACGGATCCTTCTACGTTGAAGGAGGCTAGGCAAGACTAAAAAGTACTAACGAGTGCGTCGGAGGGGAAGAAATTGACTTTTTTTATTCTTCTAGTAAACTTCTAGTCGGAGGATTGATTTTGCATTCCTCAAAACAATATAAACATATTCAAAACAGCAAGGCTATACGATAAGTGATGAAATCAACAGGGATATGAATAGTTATTATAAGTTATAAACTTATTAATATTAACTATTAATAGGTCACCAGACTCCATTGACAGAAACAGGCCTTTTAGCTCACTGATCATAACACACTTTGTTCAAACTCGACAGGAACAAAATAAAACTCTTTAAAACTGTCTGTGTTTCCAACAATCACAAACTCTGGTTTGATCAAAATCGGCCCTTAATCCACAGAGCCAGATGTGACAATATGCCGGCTCTACACGCAGTTTATCGTCGCTGTCTCTCTCTGCCGGCCTCTGCTATTAGCTCGCTGAACGAGTCTGTCACTAAGCAACGAAAGTCGGAACAAACTTTTAAATCAGACCTTGTAGATCTAATATGTGTGAAGATTCAGCAACTGGAATATCAATTTATCGCCTTGAATTTGTTCAGAAACACATTTTGGCGGACTGCTGAGGTGAAATAACCTAAAGTTTACTTGTATATTTTCCTTTTCCAAATCGGGAGACAGGGAACGCATTGAGCGCAAAAGGATCATGGCGGATTTATTGGCGTGTAGGATACACACGTACATCTTTGAAAATCCTCTGAAAGAAGGACTCAGCCCTGGACCGATCCTCTACTTTGGCGCAGTCCTTCGGTGGGATTCGATGACGTGGCATCATTGAAATTCAGCCGTGTAAGGATCCTTCCTTAACACCTCATGTGTTAAAGTGCGCACCTTTAACCCCATTTGTACAATTCTCCGCATCGAGAAGACGGCAACCTTAAAACCTGTCTTCGATTTTGGCAGGTCAGAATAAGTATAATGCCTTTGCATGCGGTCTTAGAACACAGGTGGAGGAACTAGTTTGTTTCAAGTGTACTGAACCCTTTAGGCACAGAAACAACTTGTTGGTTGTGGTTAGGGAACAGTCCTACACACTACAGGTCCTTGTATCCTTACATGCATATTGGATGATTCTACATGTCAGGTTTTCCTGCTATTATTATTGGTCAGTGCCAGCACAGGAAGTAGTGTGCCCTATACGTAGTAAGGCAGAAAGTAAGGGTTTGGACCTGCAATAATTGTTTTATGTTTAGATTAACCATATGTATGATCTTTCGCTAACCCAAACCACACTGTTCTTGCCAATCACAGATATTGTGCAATATTGTGTTGACTGTAATCAAGGGTTTTGCAGAATCTAAAGAAATAAAGTATGTGTCTCTTTTGACTTGCCCTGTCTAATGTAAATGTATAACCAGTGTTGGTGACAGTAAGTGACAATATAAATATATAATCAGTCACAGTGACAGAAAAAATATGTAGTAAAATCACAGTTACTAATCAAAATGTTGTGACATCCCAATATATGTTTTTTAGTGAAAAGCCTACATGTAGAATTTCACATTCATCCTGTTGCCGTGCAGGACGGCCTTCTTTTGGAATATTTGCGGACAACAAAGCAGGTCGGCAAAGCAGTTGGGACAGATTTGAGTGCAACACCATCAAGGTGAGGATAGCTTTCAAGGAGCTGTCTCCACGTCCAGATGGACTATTCACTTGGCAGTATGTGCTCAAATCTCTGAGCGTTTTTTATTTTTATTTATTTTTATTTGCACCGCCTTTCGTCTGCCAATCAAATCAATGCTCATTGCTCTAAGGCTGCCATGCCTGCGACCAGCCGACCACGCCGAAGCAGGTGACTATTTTTTTGGACAAGAATGCCTTTCAGTGCTGGAAATTCGACAATATTTTCCTTCTGAAATTGGAAAATGGCTCGAACACAACTGCACACTGTAAAGATTATTTATGTTTGAAGTACTTTTCCGCTTTATTGTCCAGCTAGTATTAAGTTACACTACTTTAATGAAGTCATTATAACTGATTACATTTCAGAAGTAACCTTCCCAACACTTATAACTTTCTGTTTTCTTGTAGAGAGCCTGCAGATATTAGACACTATTCAAAATTCAGCAAACTACTACATGTGAACAAAAAGCACAACGACTATAACTTCACATTAAAATGTTGCTCACTGACGGTAACAATTGCAAAACATTGCTTCCACTCATGGGCGTAAATGTTGGCTCGGACCCCTGAGTGTTAATACATTAGGAGACTGGGAGTTGGGCTCCATTTGTGCCTCTGGTTCCCATACTGGCCAGCTCTGGTTGCCTGGGTTACTGCATCCCTTGCGGATGGTCAGCTCGCTGTTGCTATGCTAATGAGAGTATATCAAAGGCACGAGCGGCTGCCTGTCAAATTAATGTGTGTGTGTGTGTGTGTGTGTGTGCTGTATTTACAGTCTGACACCGCAGGGTCACAGAGAGGCCAGAGTCTTTAATTTGAAATGTCACGGCAATTAAGAATTTGTGAAATTAAGCAGGCGATATCAAACTTAACATTTTATTCATTAGGCGTGGAGCTCATCCTAATGGGATTCCTCTTCTCCATCTCAATGCTCTCCCCACCTCCCCTCTCACCTCCCCTACTGACTCTCCCTTTTTTCTCGCTCCTATTTCATTATTTACATCCCCTTCTCTCCCTCTTTTTGGCGCAGTTTATCAGTTTAATCAGCTTACACTGGGAGAGGAGGGGGAGGGTGACACGTGATCTGCATCATTCTCACATCCTCATAGTAATGCATCTTTATTAGGCTCCCAGCATCAGCCCAGGAGACAAGTCTCCGCTATCACTGTCAATTAGCAGGGGAGCCGCTCGGGGAGACGGCCCGCTTCTCTTTATTAATATCTCCAAACAACCACGCAGCACTCCGATGTATAGAAAGAGGCTTTCTCTTTATTAAAACACACTCAGAGCAGCAGTGCCAACCACACAAGAGAATGTCATCAGGCGGTGTAAGGTTCAGTTGCAAAAAAAAAAAAAAAAAAAGGAAAGGATGAAGGGTGCTTTGCTTTATTCAACGTGGGGACAGATATTACAATATCATTTCATCATGGCTTTCTGGCAATATGGCTTTTTCAATCAGCGGATACAGACATTATTTATTCATGGATGCATTTTTAAAAAGGCACACAAGATACAGCATAGCCAATCTCCATAGAGTTGACACAATCAAATATACATGAATATAATATTAGTGTGAGATGGGGGTGTAGGCGGTCGGCGGATGGATTCAACTTTATTCATATGGAGGACAAGAAGAGGAAATGGATAAGAAAAAAAAGATTGGAGTGGAGGACATTTACTGTACACATCTATTCCTTCACTTGCTCCAAGTTTTATTTCTTCTCAGAGACTTATGTGTGTGTGTCTGTGTGTGTGTGTGTGTGCGTCACTTTCTGTTGCCTGAGTGAATCTCTGGTGTTGGTGTTGTGTGTGGTCTGGCAGTATATCCTTGCTTTAAGGCAAGTGTCTCTTTAATGAGGCTTTGCTGCAAAAGGAGCTCCCTAGGACTCCTGACGTGCTCTGCATTTCAAACACTCTCTTCTGCAGCACGCAGACCCCTAGCACATCCTCTCCTCCATCACACACACACACACACACACACACACACACACA
>CALSBV010011423.1:102739-120778 GCA_943590825.1 Bovichtus diacanthus | reverse complement strand
CACACACACACACACACACACACACATGCACCCACACCACCACTCCACCTGCGTCTGCTTATATCTGCCCTCTTTCCATGACTGCTCGATATTCAATGTCGACCCGTCCATTCTGTCATGCCAGGTGTGCGAAAAATACCCATTTTTAAAAGTCACTTAGTTAAATGTTGGGACAACAATGACAATTTGATCATTCTTTGACCAATTTCTATGAATAAAGTGGTATTTACTTGACACTTTGTGAAGTGGCTGGCTTAAAGAGGAAATGCTTTTTAATTGACGAAAAAAAGCTGATGAGAAAATAAAAGTAGCGGGGACAAAAGTTTGCTCGTGAAAAGTTTGACTTTAAGACTAAATAAGATAGGATTGCCAATGATTATTGAAAAAATATGATGACAGGTTTCCACGTGTATTGGCTTGTTTCTTTTTGATAAACAGTGCAAAACCTACAGAAATTAATTGAACTATTATATAAAACAGAAAAAAACAGCAAATACCAGTCATTGGGCTGGAACTAGCAAATGTTTGGCTTTTTTGCTTGATAAATGACCTGGGTGATGAATCGATTTTTTAAATTGTTGTTGATTACTTTTCTGTCAGTTGAGCAATTGATCAATCTAATAATTGTTTCAGCATTAAACAGTCACAGGATCTTGTATGGAGGGAAACAAACTTGCTGTGCTGACTTCTGTGGGTTGAGTAGTATAATGACTCGCACACCTTTCAGACATCACAATTGTTCGGGCTATGCCCTACGATTTTAGAATTTCCAAAACCAACAATACAACAATAAGGTCCCTCCATATTGTAAACTTGGTGAAAGGGTGTAACATCGGCCAAGTAAGAGCCCATTACATTTTTGGAGTGGATCTGAATCACCGGGCGGATACTCGCATTATTTATCCCTTATGGAAACGGCCCTGGTGGAGGTCTGCGCTCTCTGACTGCCGTTCTAGTTTTTCAGAAAACTCCTTCTGACACTTTTCGTTTGAAAAACCGAATGCAGCAATTCTAAGAGTATAACAAAGTATGCACCGTCATCCTCATTTGTCAGATTCACTGCGTACCACCCCTCTTTCTCCATTTCTCTCCTCCATCTTTTGGCCCCGCCCCTTCAGGTGGTCAGATACTTTGTAAGAATTAGTTTGGCTTTCAACTCTACTTGTGGCGGATGAGAACGAGATCATTTCCTTGTCACTCTTATAATCTGTCCAGGAACATTGAATGGGGATGAAGAATAATTGATTTCGTAAAATGGACACACACTGCCGTTTAAAAAAAAAACATTTTTGGGGAGAAAAAAACCATCAGGAAATGGTGATTTCTGGATGAAGCCTCAGCATCTGTGTTGCTCTAAAAAAGTTGTCTCTCAACGTCCCTGAGCCTGCGGACGAACAAACTTTGTCGAGGCTGCGGACAAAAGTTCTAAAAGTATCTCTCTTGCCCCCTTGTGGAGCGACACCAGGACTACAGAGAGGCAACGAGGCGCTCCCGAGGTCTGCTGGAGGTGCATTCATTATAACCTCCAGGTTCCCAGTGGGGAATTAGGTTTAACGAGGTCCGGACAGAGAACAGGGGGATTATGAGGTCTCACTAACACTACAACTGCCTGGCCAACCACTGAGCTCCCTTATGAAGTTATGAACTGGCTGAATAATAATGCTGTGAGGTAGTTTGTGTGTGTGTGTTTGTGTGTGTGTGTGTGTGTGTGTGTATGTGCTACGACAGATTACCTGAAACTGAGAGGAGAAAATAAATCTCTCTGTAAGTAAGAGAGAAAGTAAGAGAAATTAGGACATAAAGGTCACAGAGATCTCGAGCAGAGAGAGAGACAGAGAAAGAGGGAGAGAGAGGGAGGGAGGGAGGGAGATAAAGAGAGAGAGAGAAAGAGGGAGAGAGAGAGAGGGAGAGAGAAAGGGAGGGAGATAGAGAGAGACTGAGGGAGAGAAAGACAGAGAGAGAGAGATGGAATTAGGGAAAGGGAGGTACCAGAAGAGAGAAAGTCAGAAATGTTGATTAGCCTTCAGTCCAGCAAAACTGTATTTAAAGAAAAAGTATTAGTATAAAAGTATCTTATTACAATACTCATTTTCCATATGCAGGTAAAAGACTTATCCTAGATATCCTGCATATCTCTTCTTAGCCCAATGTAAGGTATGGAGGACAAAATCTAAAAACAAATGCAGGTTTGAATTTTTTATTTCAACCTATCACCCAGCCGTAGCTAAGTCCACACGTGAAGCAAGTTGACGTCTCAAGTTCGACTCTTGGCTGTTTTTTGTAGTCGGTGTTAATTCACCCCAAAACGTCCAGTAGCCTACAGCTGCAGCTAGCTAGCTAGCCAGGTGTGCACCAGCTGTGTGTGTATATGGAGTGTGGCTGTGTTGATTGATTAGACTCTTTATTATTTTTTTCCTTGAATAACTGAAGTGTCAAAAATGTTATATGAGTTCCCAGAGCCCAGTTTTGTCCGACCTACAGTTTAGTGTGTATTGACTGTAAGCAATAGACGTTATCTGTAGGTACATGTCGACTCTGTATGGTGTTTGTGTGTCAGCTCAAAACTCACCAGGAACTTGTCTTTTTTAAATTATTTTCCTCCAGTCTCGCTCCTCTTTCCTCTTTTCTCTTTTCTCTGTATGTGCATGAAGTGGAATCGTGAAGCCTCTGGATGAGAATTTTTTAATGAACATTTTTAAACTGACACCTCTGGAGTTTGCCCCACGCAGAACACGGGTACGTCTATCAGGAGCGCTTTTTTTCCATCCACTTTGCATACAATAATACCCCCACATTTCAATCACACTTTGCACTCAGTAACACACCTTTACAGTGAAGTCGAACAAGGAAAGACATTGCTTCACTGCCAGTATGGAGAAAAGGAATGATTACAAGCGACCACTAAGTTGCATGAGTATTATAATAAAATTGTCAAATCCCAAAACTGTCTTTTAAACACTCACGGAAACCGAGGGAGAACGACAGAGAGTCAGAAAGAGGGTTAGAGAGAAGAAAGAGAGGGAGGGCACCCTGCCCTAGATATTCGCCTGTAAGCTGCTCACAATGCAGACATGGCAACTGGCCGGGCGAGGCAAGCGCGGGAGAGAAGATGAGAGGAGAGCGGAGAGATGGGCAGAGGGGAAAAAAGAAAAGAACGAGGGACAGAAAGTCAGGCCCGGGCCAGAGAAAGGATTAGTGATCAAAGACAGCCACTGGCCATCCTGAAAGCCCCCTCCTCACACAAACACACAGTCACAGAGAGGGAGAGAATGAGGGAGATTAGAGTTTTGGGGTTAATCATTTACCTTCCTCCTTCCCAACAGCACCTTGGCTGTGAGAATGAACACTTGCATAAATGCATAAATCCACTTGCTTTAGCCGTAGTGTAAATGTTAAGAGGGCAAAAATACACTGGCGCACACACCCATTGATTGATTATAGTGCTGTAATGAGAATATATGCCAGTCTAACTTTCTCTCTAATTGGTTTCATAGCCTTTTCCCTGGAGAAGTGCTTTGGGGGGGAACACAATATGACATCTACATTTCCTCCTGCAGAAATTCCAAGCTGGAAACTAGACTTCTGAAATGCTTTTAATTCTTTCTCAACCTCTGTCTCCTTCAATCTGACGAGTCACCGATGAAGGGATAAACAACGTGCTGGAGATACCAATTAGGCCGTCAAGCGGCAGCACAACAATCTTCAGCACTCCTCCGCTTCCCAAAGGAACGCTGGTGGGGGGGGGAGAGAAGAAGAAACAGCAATGGAGGAAAGGAAGGGAAGTAGAAGCTAGCGAGGAGGAGAATTAGAAAAACTTTGCGAGAGCTCGCATCCAATCAGGGAATCCTCCTTCTCAATATCTCTATGCATGAGAATCACACACACATAATAAATACACACATCTCCCCTGTGAGAGGCTTGACCTCCACTCGCTGAACTCGCTCCTCCGTATTCCATCGCCCTCCCACCGGCTGACCTGATTGGCTAATGATGGCTCATTTATCTTGATGCAGCACCTGCAGTGTCTACGAGGCACATGTGTGTGTGTGTGTGTGTGTGAGTGTGTTTCAAAGAGTGTGTTTCAAAGTGCCCGCACGCGCACACACACACACACACACACACACACACACACACTGTATATCTCATCCCTGCTAGACGAGCTGTGTGTACGGCAGCGTTGCCCTTGCTGCAACAGCTTGCACACATTGATTCACCTCTGGGAAATGATGGAGAGGAGAGAGAAGAGGAGGAGGATGGAGTGAGAGGGGAGGAGGAAGTGAAGAGCAAGAGGAGGCTGATAATGATAAAGGGGAGAAGAAGGGAAGAGAGAAGAAGAGCAGGAACAGGGAAATGGAAACGGAAAGGAACGGAATAATAGGAGGTGGAAGAAGAAAAGAAAGAGCTGAACATGAGAAAAACAGGAGATAAAGAAAAACGAGAGAAGAATGATTAAAGGATAAAAATAGATAAAAGAGAAGGGAAGAGGGAGGGAAAAAAACACAGCAGAGGAGAGAATGGAGGAGGGGGGGTTCAAATGAAGAGAAGAAGGATTGATGCATGTTTTATTCACTCACTGTTTTAACACTTCTTTAATTACCGCAGCTGAAATCATTGCCAGAGTGTGATCACTGCATGCATGTGTGTGGGGGCGGGGTGGAGGGGTCTTTAATATGTGTAATACACAGCAACCATTATTTATCAAGCAGGCTGAAGAAGTGAGGCCACCTAAAGGGACAAGCCGAGCAATATTGTAAATGCAATATACTGTAATCCCAGCATCCATCAATTACCTATTTAAAATTGTATGGAGAAATAATTACTTTCCCTTTTTCTATTTTTGTCATTCCACTTTATATCTATAGCATGAACTCTTTCAGTTTTTAATTAACATGAACATAATGATGCTGGCATAACAACTAATCGTTATTTTACTTTTATCACTGAGTGGTGAGTGGAGTTTCACTCCTTCAAAATCAAACGACTAAATAGGTCACATGTAAATGCTTCGCAAAATCACCCATATCATCGTTTTTTAAATAAGATTGACGCTACCGAACCCTGAAATTAAAATTACAGTTTATTACAACTTGGGTTTTATATTTGCAGCTCTGGCCATTAGTTATATCATTTATGATAACACTGTACTCACCAAAGTAGGACTGCAACCAAAATGTTTGCAATATTTGATAATTTTTTGGAGTGTTCGAGTTCAAATTTCCCATGATGCAGTGCATGATGATCAATGTCATTGGTGCCCCGGACGGAGTGTAAAAAACTCAGCTACGGTCTATTTCATCCCTGCCTCCAAAGTCTCAAAAATCTACTTGACGTGCGAGCAAGTGTTAAATTTGGCTAATTTGTGCTTTTTGAATTGCATTCACACAATGTCGAGAGAATAGAAAAAAACATTGTTAGTCCGACTTTTTGCCGCGTCGCATATTTTAGCGATTCCTTAATAGCTAAACCGATTGTATTAGTGTTGATTCTGGATCTGAATATGCGATGGAGGCTTTGTAGCCATATTACCCACAGTTCTTTCACCAAGTGGGAGATAGTGAAGCTTTTCCAACATCTCCGATATGTAATTACAACTCAGAGGCTAATGTGTAAGTTCTTTTTAGACTTAGCTGCTCGTAATTAAATTCTAAATGGTCTAGCTAAAAAATTTAAAACCAAGTTCTAATAAACTAGTTTTCGTTAAGGTTTGGTTAAGTTTAAGGGACTGAATCTACTTGATTACAATTCTGAAAAGATCTTAGTCGTGTTTAAAATAAAATCAATGTTCGCGGTTAGTAAAAGATTTTTCCTGTGTGTGATTCTAACATTTTGTGTGCCCAACGTCCTGCGCATGGAGTTTTTCTGCCCACTATATGAACGTCATGCCACTTCTGCCTTTGCTTCTGAAAGAGGAAAGTCATTATTCAAGCGGTGGCTTAAAAATGAGTTGTTTTTAAGAGTTCCGGTGAGGACAGACTCTTTCCTTTTGACTTCTATCAGCTCATTAATAAATGAATCTAAATGTGTGAAACGTAGAATATAATCAATGCAACCCAGTTAAATGATGTTCCCATACAACCAAACTGCATTCTTAATTTTGTTTTGAGGGGAAACTTATTTTTTCCCGGATTTTCGCAGTTTTAAACACATGGTTAACATCGTGAATTGAAACTAAACAAAAAGGCAACAAAACTATTTGATGAAGTAAAATATCAACTTAAGTTAAGTTACGTATGTAAGTTAAATTAAATACTTGTGTAAAAAATATATCTCCCCTCGAAATGTTATTGACGATGCAGTTTTGTCGTATTGAAACGCCATTTTTAGGAGACCAGGCTGAATCAATGGCTAATATTTCTCACTTCAACTTGTGTTCAATGACATTTTGCATCTCAAAGTTCACCCACTTACTTGCCGTCTTTTCAAAAGTACCCCAGCTTGACTCTTCGGGAGCAACTATACTGCAGCTTGTTTCATATTTTATATAATTGATTACCGCAAACGCCTTGCATGTCATGCCTTACTCATCCCTCTCTCTTTCCCATCTCCTCCTCCTCTTCTTCCTGACTGCAGAGAGAGGAGGGTTTGCATGTATTATGTCTTCTTTTGTTCTTTGCTGTCGGCTCATTTTCAAAAAAAAGAAAAAGAAAAAGAGTAGAGAGGAAGAGGGCGGTTAGTGAGGTAGACGCAGGGAGAACGTGGGAGAGGGAGGTAAAGGATGAGTGGGTCTTGATGCGACATCCGTCCTGACTGTAGGTGGATATTAGAGGCTTCACCCACCTCTACAGCCCCCACCCTTCACACCCCCACCGCTCTCTTTGTGTATTCTTATCTTTTATTTTCTCTCTCGAGCCAGGTGCTGCTTATCCAGCCTTCAACACATCTTATCCTACCCCACCCCCCCATCCTGCTTTATCTCTCACACTGCCACCACAAACTCACACTTTGACATATGAACGCACACATTCCTTCAACCTGCTCCCCTGTCTTCCCCCTCCTCCTGCCTCCACATCTCCATCTTTCCCTTCCTCGCTGGAGGCAGCTGGCAGTCCACGACCTATCCTATCACTGCTCAGGAGTCAGCCCTGACACGCAGACATGGCAGGCAGACATACTGGTCGGCAGATAGACAGGCAGCTAGGAGCTCATCAACTCCAGATCTGTATCTTAACTCGTGGCTTAATCTGGATGCTTTTTCCAGCGCAGCCAGCTACCGTAGCAGCCAAGAGCCGCAACAGACAAATCAATTCAGCTTAAACTCCCCGAAATCTTAAAAAAAAAAAGAGTCAAGTTTCTACAAAGAAAATCAAGCACTTCAACGCCCCCTGTTTATTTTGAGTATTATTTTGTGGGTGGCGCAGTGCAAATTGAGAGAAAACACTCGCTGCAAGATGCATTGTTTCGAAATCTCCGAAACTGAGACGCCCTTTTGTCCTCCGCCTCCTATGTCCAGCATCTGGGCCAAAGTGTGTGGGGTTTGGCAATGTTTCAGCGTTGCTATTTCATACTTTCGCAGCATATTACTCACTCCATATAATTCCGCTGGTAAATTTGCAGCTAATCTTTGAACTTTTTTTTCTTTCTTTTTTTTTTTGGAGTGCAAGTGTTGTCGCTGCTGGCTGTAACGGGAGGGAGGGAGGCTGGCGAGGCTGCCTCAGCCCAGCTCTCCATCCTGATTTAGAATTAGATCTATTTCTGTTCATCCACCAACCCCGCCGGGAAATATTTAAATCTGCCAGGGAATGTGTGTGTGTGTGTGTGTGTGCGTGTGACAGAGCGAGAGGAAGAGAGAAAAAGACAGTGAAAAAAGTAGGGATAATTTAAATATATATATATTGTTGGCTGGTTGTTTAAGAATTTGCATTTGGTACGCGGCTTTGGCAGCGTGCTTTTCTATTCGCAGGCATGCCAATTAAGTCTACTGAAGTCAAATCAAACAGAATGAGAAAAGAGGAACAGAGAAAAAGGAATAGATAGATGGAAAAGAGGAAAAAAACCAAAGGGGGAAGTGTTTGCAGGCTCAATGTGAACTAGCGGGGAGTAAGACTCAAGCCGTGGTCAGTCATTCATAAGCAGAGCACGTACGGACTGAGCCAAGCTCACCCTCTGGCTACACGCACACGCACACGCACACGCACACACACACACGCTCTCACTCACTCATAATCACACTAGCAGTCTGGACAAGCCTGAGCCCCATTTTCAGCTCCATATCAATCCTACATCCTTTCAAATGTCACCACCAGCACCTTTGACCCCTGTTACCGTCAAAATAAAACACACACACACACACACACACTCTACACTATCTTAATTTCTCTCTACATTAGAAAAAAATAAAATACAGCATCCCCACACTTTAAAGAGAAACTCATTTACAGTCTTAAACAGTGAGAAGTGTGTTTATCAGGTAAGGAGGTAACACAAACTCACCTCAGAGTGGAACCCGGCGCTCCGCTGCTGAAGCTGTGGTGTAGAAATGACCGGCTGCACCCGCCAACCTCACACAGAATCATACACACACGCGCACGCTCACACTCGGAGTCGGAGTTGTGTGTGAGGACAATGAGACTGGACTGGATGGAGCTGAGCAGCGGTAGTAGGAGGAGGAGAGCGAGGAGAAAGGAGAGGGAGGAGGGAGATGTGTGGTTGGGCGGGAAGGTGTAGAGGAGAGAGAGAAAGAGAGAGGGAGGGAGAGAGAGAGAGGGAGGGAGAGAGGGAGGGAGGGACAGAGAGGGAGATGAATACAGCAGAAGAAGAAAAGAAGTGGCTGGAAAAAAGAAACGTGAAAAGGGTCCCACTGAAGCCGAGTCCCTCTTGTTCCATTTGCGTTTTAATTTTGTGTATGTGTCTGTTGAGTGTTTAAAATGTATTAAGGTGTGTGTGTGTGTGTGTGTGTGTGTGTGTGTGCGTGTAAAGGCTCTGGAGGGTCTCCGGTTCGTCTCTTGAGACTTGGCGCCCTGCCTCAGAGCAGAAAGTGTAGCGAGAGTGGCTTTACATCTCTTCTAAGTGTTGATGTGTGTGTGTCCTCCACTCAATCAGCGTGCAGCGTGCCAGCGTTACAACACACCTCTCTCCCTCTCTCTCTCCCACTCTCTCTATCTCTCTCTCTCTCTCTCTATCTCTCTCGCGCCAGGGAAATACCTCTGCCACTAATCTCTCAACCACTCAAGCTCTCTCTCGCTCACTTTCTGTGTTTTTTCTCACTAAGCTTTGCACTGTTTGAAAAATAAAAAAAAAATAAAAATTTTGTCGATAATTGAGTCCTTAAATCTTATTTCCGTTAAACTAGTGAAAAGATTCTGACACCGCTGTAACGATATTTTAACATGTGTCTAGTTCGTGTCTGAAACTTGAATAGAAAATAAGTCACTGCCCTAGAATCTAAACTTCATTTAAGAAGAAGACAAAAAACAACAATACATTTGGCTAAAATAATAATAACACTAACGTATTTCTTGCAACCCGACCCCGGATAAGCGGATGAAGAAGATAGATAGATAGTATTTCTTGTGTATTCAAAGTATGATACATTTTATTTGTCTGTGCCAAAGAGCTCTATTGTTGCCTAAAAACTAAACAGTGACATTATTTCCACATACACCTATAAAGCTGTAAAAAGTCACCAGAGCACCAAATGTATATTAATCCGAAGCTGAAAAAAAATCCCTAAAAAACACTTTTTACTCCCTGTTTGAGCTGTTGAAGGAAATTACTCTAAACTATATATTTCTAAGGGCCAAGAGAGCCACAGACAGCGTAGACAAATTGGAAAGTACTTAAAGACGCACAAACACATTGTTGGTTTTGTTTTTTTCATTGCATTTGGTGACAATAAAAAAAAAAAAGTTATCTGTAAAGACTACACACAAACTCTGCAAAGAAGAATATTTTTGCACTGTTTCAAGCTGACACGAGCATTCACTTACAAACACACACACATACACACTCACACACACCTTGAGCTTGAGGTGTGTGCGTGTGTGTACGTGTGTGTGCGTGTGTGTGAAGTGCAGCCTCAATCCTCCGGCTCAGCCACAGAGAAGCCAATGTCCACATCCAATTATTTGCTTCTCAAAGGCAGACAGATGGATAGAGGGGAAAAAACAGAGAGCGAGGTAGAAAGAGACAGAGTTAGAGAGAGAGAGAGAGAGAGAGAGAGAGAGAGAGAGAGAGGCTCTTTGAGGATCTGCATAGGGGGGAATTAATTAGAATGAAAAGAAATGGAGAGAAGAGAAAGTCTCTTCTTCGCTCGAGTCCGGAGAATAGTTTCACAATTAGTCAAAATCCCAAATACAGCCTGTGGACTCAACTCAGCAGAGAGAGCGAGAGAGAAGGAGATCAGAGAGAAAAAGGGACAGAGGAGCTGAAGTTGTTAGATAAATGATTGGCAAGAGCATGTATGTTTTTTTGTTTTGTGTGTCCGTACCCTCCTGAGGCGAGCGCTGGTTGTCCTGCCTTCTCAGTCCTTTTGTTCTTCTTTCAGTCCTCCTTCTCCTCTACTTTCTTCTTCTCCCTCCTTCTGCCCTCCACTGTCTGGGATATTCCCTCAGAGAAGAGTCAGGCTCAAGGTGGATGGAGGCATCGCTGCGCTCCAAACACGCTCCAGCTTTTGCTGTCTTCTCCTCTTTTGACTCTTTTCTCCGTTTTCTCCTTTCTCTTCTCACTTTTGTCGGCTGGAGCATTTTTCTTTCTTCCCGGCGGCGGGTGACACACAGCGTAGGGGGGGCTGAGGACAAGGAGGGGTGGAGAAAAAGACTGACGGAGAACAAAAAAAAAAAAAATGAGGGAAAATAGCAAGCGTAGGTAGATGGAAAGGAGAGTGGGGAATGACGGCAGGAGGCAGGTGGAATCGGTAGTGACACATCGTGGAGGTGTGTGAGTGTGAGTGTGTCAGAGCACGGGGGCCGTCCTTCTAGCCGACACACCACCAACGAGGATGAGGTGGAGGAGGAATACATGGATGGATAGAGAGGAGTGATAGAGCAAGCATGCCACCTCCTCCCTTACATACACACACATACACACACACACACACACTTCATCATTCATTATCATTCACTGGATTTCGCCATGACACGCATGGCTAACCTACTCACAGAGACGGAGCCAAACACTGAACTGAATCCTAATGGAGGAGAGGCGGAGAGAGGGGAAGAGGAGGAGGGTGTATCAGGCGAGCAGGTGTCCCTTCTTCGTCTATTGTTCCCTATCAATGTGTGTTTATGTGCATGTGAGTGTGTTCGGGTCCTTCCAGTGTGTGTACGTACGCACACATACTAGCATGTGAGTTTTTCTTGCGGTGAAGCGACTTAAACAACGCACACGTGCATCTGTTTCAGAATCAAGCTGCGCTTCTATTTTGGTTTTCAAACTGCTGTTAGCCAAACATTTTCAACTTAAAAGAAAAGGACTCACAAGGATTCAGCGTTCCCCTGATAATTCCCCTCTGAAGAAGTTAGGAAAGTGTCTCGAACAGAATTTAGACCGTTGTGTGACAGACAGCTCAAATCTCTTTTTTTTTTCATAATCATGAGTCGCAGTTTTCAAAAAATTAAAATGAGACGAGTCAACATACATACACATCTTGTGAGATAAGATTGACACTCAAGACATTTAAAAAAAAAAAAAAACATCAAACACATGTTGATTTGGTTCATTTGACACACATTTCCCAACCATTGAGACAACAGGAGAATATGCCTGGACCTGGGCTGGGAACAACGCTGGGTTGTGAAGTATGACTTAATACTTCAATAAAAAACAAAGACTGAGGTTGGTATGGCGAACCTTGAGGTCTGTAGCTACTGTATAACGCTTTTCTGCGATCAAATCATTTCACTTTTCTTCATTGGTCCATATAACAAGATTACATTGCTTACCTAAGCACCAATTAGTTAGGATGAATCAATCTGGGGGTTAAAATTTGCTCCCCAAGCACTAATTCTCGATTTCTTTGAAAATGTAGTTGACTGAACAATATTACCACAAGGTCTATGTAGTATCTGCGTCGGAGCGATCTACTTTCAAATAACTTGATGTTTTGAGAACTACCGTAATTTCCGGACTATAAGCCGCTACTTTTTTCCCACACTTTGAACCTCGCGGTTTATACAATGACGCGGCTAATTAATGGATTTTTCCCGCTTTCACAAGCTTCATGTCGCCAAAAAACTGAGCACCGTCACATAATGTGACGTAAATCGAGCGCGCTCAAACTTCCCATTATTCTGATGGTTCCCATTCATTACAGTAATTAACTTTTTTACGAAATTTCTCGGTGTTTCATTCAGTGTACCAAATGAACCTCTAAAAACATTATGCCAACCTTCAATTGCATTATTAGTTCTTGGAATGTCTTCAGCAGCGGACATTTTAAACAGCAGACATTTTAAACAGCGGACATTATGAACAGCGGACATTATGAATGGTCACGATTCTGATTACGGTCATTTTGTCACCCTCATCATGGCAAAGACACGGAGAAAGGCATATGATGCAGCTTTGAAGTTGAAGGCGTTTAAAAGCCTATTTATTTTTGTTCCAAGCCGTGTTTCGTTAAAGCCTGTGTAAAGTTCATTTGTTTCAATGTACCGCTAGGCACCTGCGGCTTATAGACATGTGCGGCTTATTTATGTACAAAATACATATTTTTTAAAAATTCAGTGGGTGCGGCTTATATTCAGATGCGCTGAATAGTCCAGAAATTACGGTACACTAATTTGCTGTCTTGATAAGAGTTTGATGAGAAGATCAATGGCACGGTCATGTCTGTATTCTAAATATGGAGGTAGAGCAAGAAGCTGATTGGCCTATCTTAGTTATGCTGAAAGCAGGGGAATACAGCTAGCCTGGGTCTGTCCAAAGGTCCCAACGCCTCTTCATTCGCCATTTTCCGTCCATCCACCCGATGCCCTCGGACTTTCCCTCCTTTCTCCATCACCTGACCCATCTAAACACCTTCCACTTTCCCTCATCAGCTCTGCGGTTCACAACCAGCACTTTTCCACACCCTCGTCACAAGTTTGCCAAAGTTGATGTCTGTTACGTGCCTTTAAGTTTCCGCCTTTAGTATCTGATCTGTTCCTGTTTCTATGCCTTCAGACCAGCAACGGACGTCACCTCACGTCTTTCCCATTCTTAGGAACACAACATCCACTTGGACTCAAGGATAAACTGGTTAGACTTTTGTGGTCAAAGGTCAAGGTCATTAGCCATAACTCACAAATTCAAATGTTCAAAGTGATGGCATTTTGGACAGACATGGATGTAAACTGCAAGGTGGGATTTGTAGCTTTTTCTGTTACCTGTTCGGGATTTACCTGGATTTTGACATGCTGCCTGTTTATCACCTGTCTACCTGCTTGCGGAAAAATGGCACAAAAACTCCCCAAAAAACTACAAGTTGACATCTCTACATTTCAGTTTTTGTACACATTAAACAAACAAGATATAATGTGTATAATATTTAATTAATTGTGTAGATTTTCACAATATTTTCAGTCGTTATGCTGCTCTAAGCTAACTGACTGCTTGCTGTAGCATAGTGTACCGACATGAGACTGGTTTTGATCTCTAACTCTACAAGAAAGCAGTAGGCTAAGTATATTCCTCAAGACACATATTTTGAACATTAACAAATATGAAGGTGAGCAGACCTAGACAAACCAACGGTTTCCCTAATGAGTGGGTTTTGCATCGTAACTACAAGACAAGAAAATAAGTCACGGTGAAACTTTCATGTCATTAAATTGTTGTAACATTTAGATGGAGACAGAAACTTGAGCTTGTACACAAAGCTGTGGTTGGTACACCATGTTTGGACTCCATCTATGTCTGTAGCTACTATTCCAAAGTTGTGAAAAAATTAAATCATGTAAATTTGCTGTATGGGTCCACTTTAATGAGATTTAATAGCTGGCAGGCAAGCATCAATTAGATGGGATTAATCATTTCTGGTGGCAAAATGTGCTCTCCAAGCATGTACTAAGCACCCATTAAAGGCTGTGAGGATGGCTAAGCTGTTAATGGTTATGATCAACTTCAACTGTTCACCTTTTCTTGACAAACACGCTTACTGAGTGTCCATACCAAAGTTTCCCTTTTTACTAGGGTGTATAAAGAAAACTCCCAGGGGCTTGCTAAATCCAGCAGGTGTACGCTCACCTGTTCACGTACTGATGAAATTCCATGTAATGTGTTCACAGTTTCACAGAAGAACATAATGTAATAACAGGCATTAAATGAAAAGGACATTTTATAAGCTTTACCTTTATTCCATCATTGGCGTAGTGTATGTTTATTATTGGCAGTGATTGAATTAGTAGTTTGTAAAGTGTAAATTAAGGCTGCAATCTCTGTAGACGTTATTTGTTTTAATGAAACAATGTTTAGTTTTTGTGTTGTTCATACTTGCAGTGAACTCCATTCTCTGCTTGCTGCAACAATTATGTTTTCCCACACAGCGGTCATTAAAGACTCATCTAACTTTAATACATGTAATCAAGGAAATGAAAATGAGTTCCTTTTAAAGCATTTCAAGTCTCCAAGTCCTCAATCTAATGAGCCAGTAAGGTCAAATCCAGGTGAGGTGAAGCCAACAAACCATTGTGAAGCCATCTACATGTATCACTCAACTAGCAGCATACAATATACAACTCCAAGATACAGTATGTTTTGTAGTAATACTTTTCATAGTATAGGTAATCTATAATCTTATATCACTGACTAACCAGATAAAGAACATTACAGAAACGATGTGTACTGCATGTCTAAGGTGACAATGTATCAAGGTTGAGTGGTTCAGGTTAATGGAAGAGAAAAACAAAACATTATTAACATTATTAACATTCAAGTCAGAGCTGAGTCAGAAATACTCAGAACTCAGGACTACAGCTACTTCAAAACAGGACGTGTTGTTATAAACTGTGTTGTTAGGATTGCAATAAAATGTGCAATGTGTTTAATGTCTATATACAATGTTAAGAGGAAAACACTTAAATGAAAGGATTATTGTGAAGTCTGCCTCAACACACCAAAAACAAAGAAATGTGTTTGCAAGTGCAAGAAAAATATACTGTGAACCAACAAAAATGGCAGTGGTTCTAACGTCCAATCCCTTTCCAAAGAATAAAAAACACCCTGGCATATAAGAAGTGACAGGATTTATGTTTGTGGAAGCGGCGTCTGTGTCTAGAAGAGTTGGGTAGTGAGCTACAGAGCCCAGTATTTACAGAAACTCACAGGTCATTAACAAGCAATCCAACAATCCTGTCCACACTGTATGTTTGTCAAGTTAACTCAAGTGATCAAACTAGAACAGCAATGAGTGAAAAAACCCTCCCCTCTCCTCCCCTCGGATTGGTTGAGATTCTGTATGATCAACTGTTCAATCTACCCCTGCTTCCTATTCCACAAAGCTGCCCCTCCCTTGTCCACAACACTACGCATCCACATTCTTGCCCCTAACCCCGTACCGTACCTACCTGACATAGAGGGATGTGATGTGTTCATTTAATTGGATTTGTCTAACCTGAGCCATTCTTTTGACTTACAACATATTATATATGTTGGATTCCTTCCTTATGTTGAATTACGTACATTTTGGTCGTACCATATTATGATACTGTATGGATCTTAGTACACCGTCAGCCATGTGAGGAGGGGGATCTCCTGATGTTTCCTCTCCCAAGGTTTACATCACTTTCCCATGAACTAAGGTTTTTTTTTTTTGGGGGGGAAAGGATTATTCCAGTCTTCTAAGAGAGTTTTTGCCACTTTTGTAAATGTTACTGTTGCGAAAATCTAAATCCCATTGAGACATTGGGCCACAATTTGTGTTCTTGTCCTAAACTTTTTCTCATGAGAGCTCATGTTCCATGTCAGGTATGGATTCAACCTAGTGAATACCACCTGTTCACGAGTAGGTGTGTGTTCATAAGATTAGTTCATTAGCATAATCAGAGCAGAAATGACAAACGTGGCTACAGGCCACCGCTTTAGAAACACTGGGCAAAAACAGTGCGGCGTACCGGTGGAGCGCGGCTGAGTGCGTAACCAGGCAAACTAACGTGATTAACGGGGGAGAAAAATTTTAATGAAGAGGCCAATAAAAAGGGAAGGTTTTGGGTCTCTGAAAAAAAGAAAACATAGTAATTGCTTAATACCACCATCTCTTCTGCGGGAATGTGTCTGTGTGATGAGTGCTTCCAGTGCTACCTTCGGTTGAGCAGGTGTCAGTTAAACATCACTTATATTGCTAATAGCCACCTTACGTCTGCATGTGCAATTGACCAACTGTTCCTACCACATCTAATGACATCAAAACAAGGAAGTGGTAAAGCAGTAAAGCCAGACTCTTGCTTCCTTTGATTGGCTGCCTGGGCAAAGTGTGACATTGCCGAACCGTGTGACCCTGCGCCTTGTGTTGAAAAGTTGAGAGTATTTCAACTTTTATGCACAACCAAAAAACGCTAGAAAAACGTCATGCGTGGCGCAAGAGAAGCGTGCACGCCAGGCCTGCCTTACCATAGTAGAAGAATTTTTTTTTTTCTGGAAAGGTGTATTATCTAATAATCTAAAATACTGCAGTGCAATATCCGCGGAAAAAAAATAGCGCCCATGTGAAAATGATTATGCACTTGTAGAAGTTAATTTTTTTAAAGTCATAGTTCATGTTAGTTTTCTACCCCACTCTCCTATAAAGGGGTAGAAATGAACAGGTGCATCTTGTAATAGTTGGTGTCCATGGTTATGGACAAGATGGAGATGACATTTATTCTGTGATTGTTCCATTTGACTTCTTATCATTGTTTGCCCAATTGCTGCACTTTTATACTTTGTACTGTTCTAAAAGCAGATTCCCTTTCTTCAAAAATCCTGCTGTAAAGTTTCTCCTTTTCTTAATGAGGCTTTGGTGGGTGGTTTCCCTTGTTCTCAGTGTGGGTTTAGGGCTGTGGGGTGCCATTTTCATTTACTGGTTCATCATGTAGGCGTTACAAAGCCCCCTGAGAGTATTCCAGTTAGTAAGGACTATACGAATATACTTCACTTTTTCTAGTACAAACAGCTTTCAGTTTCTGACAAAGACAATGGTGGGGTTCCATTAAACTCTTCTAGGCTCCAATCTTTAAGCTGCATTTTTTTTTTATCATCTTCTCTGCTCACCGTTTGGCTTAAAGTATCCTCTCTGTTTTCTCTGCCGATAACCCCGCAGGGATCATTTAAATCTCATCTTGTCTTACCTAATGGAATCTGCAGCCCAGTCAAGGAAACAAGTGAGCCGCCCGCCTTAACTGTTTTCATCTGTCCTCATCTCATGACACCTTAGTGACACCCAGGGTGCCGATCAACGTCTCCTTCACCAATATCTCCCTTTCAATCACACTTTCAATTGCAAATCGTCACATTTTCTGCTAGCATGTCAGTCCAGAGTGGAGATATGAGATCTGTCGAGTGCGAGACTGGGGGAGAACCTGCATCACGTAATGTCCAGACGCACGCTATTTCCTCAGCGTACGGCTTGCAATTCATTTTAGAAATGTCAGACGAGGCTTGGCAAGCCATCTAACCCAGCCGCCCCCCACAGCCTGATGGGTAATATTCTTATTAGAGATAATTTTGATTGGCTTCCTCTGCCCTTTTCATTGTCTGAGCGACAGGGAGGGAATTACGTGGTATGTGTGTGGATGTTTGTGTGTATGCATATATATATATATGATATATATATATATATAGGTGTGTGTGTGTGTGTGGCTGAATGTTGAGGGTTTATGTAAACAGAGATTAGAAATGCAATAAACCTGTCACATGGAGAATGCTGCTGTCATGGCGTCAACCTGAGCGCGCTGTCACTCTTATCTACTTTTTTTTCACCCATATACACACACACAAACACACACACACATTCGATAAGGAACGGTAGAGGATTACAGCTAGATATTGAGCATCTTAAGCCATCCTGACTCCTATGTCATGCTGTTGGAGTACCAGCAGTGTGTGTGTGTGTGTGTGTGTGTGTGTGTGTGTGTGTGTGTGTGTGTG
>CALSBV010011423.1:67068-95482 GCA_943590825.1 Bovichtus diacanthus | reverse complement strand
CACACACACACACACACACGTATATAACCACACTATGCCATAGAACATCTTGATGGATAGACAGTTGGGCGAGAGGGTGTGGATGAGAAACACACACAAATGTCATCTGTTTGCGAACCCACACACACAAAAAAGCGCCACTTTTTAAAAAAACAGCAACCACTGTGCCTTCAGTTCCCTGGCAGGGTGATTACTACTTTTATCATCGTGCTAATCGTCAGTCATCATCCCACAGACACATGCGTGCTGACATAAAGACGTTTCGGCTCTTAAACACACATGTGGTTTGTTTGTTCTGTGATGTCTCTATGAGCCCACGTTCAAGTGTATGTAATGACGCTCTAGAATTCTAGTAAAAGGATTTATTCCAAGTCAAGGGAATACAAGCAGAAATATACTGATCCTGGAAGTATATCCCATATAAAAAAAATTAAATACAGTATTAGGTGCCACTGGGTTGTTTGTGACAACTGAACAAATGTACAGCATGTCAGTTCTGAAGCAAAGCCACCCAAATGTGTGCGAAAGTGGAAAAAGGATTTCAAGCGGGAAACAGATTTGGATTATCTCAGTTACTAATATTATTGTTGCTATTGTTGACTTTCCTGTGCATGATACCACACAAGCTACTGTTATTA
This sequence comes from Bovichtus diacanthus, assembly GCA_943590825.1. Lineage (NCBI taxonomy): Eukaryota > Metazoa > Chordata > Actinopteri > Perciformes > Bovichtidae > Bovichtus > Bovichtus diacanthus. The sequence continues at coordinate 94,844 of CALSBV010011423.1, read as the reverse complement.
TGGTATAACAGCTTTTATACAGTTGATGTTTATTTAAATATAAACAAGAGTGTACTGCAACTCTAGAGACTTCAAGGCTGTATTTAGGTGCAGCAGTGATTTAAGCTACATGTTAACATCGACAAGGCAACACAATCACAATGACACAATGTTGTCGATTTTTAGCAGGTATAATATATTTCCTTTGCATCCATGTTACTTCAGTGTATCAGCACTTAACAGAAGGTACTGATGCTGATGGGAATGTCATTAGTTTTGCAGGTATTTGGGCTTATACCAAAGTATCCAACAGACTGAAAGTTTGACCTGATGAAAATTCAATTCATCCTGTGGCAATCCGTCCGATAGTTGTCAAGATATTTTACTTCAAAAACGCTAAATAAAAAGGCAGGCGATTGTCAATGTATCTGGGGACCAAGAGTGTGTGTACTAAACGTAGTGCCAATAAGAGGTGTAGATGTGAAAATATTTGACTGCATAACTGAATGGTTTGAATCGGCCACTAGGTGAAATGTTACAGGATCACTAAAAGTTATTGGAATCCTCCATCCTCTGGGGACCATGATTATCTGTACAACATGTCATGTCGATCCATCCAATATTTATTGAGATATGTCATGTTGAGATCAAGATTGCTAACCCTTGAGCTACAATTAGCTAAGGTCAGTAGGAATTATCCTCTGGGGATCATGCATTTGTGTACAAAATGTCATGGCAATCTATCCAGTAGTTGAGATATTTTGGTCTGTACCAAAGTGGTGGACCGACTGACCAAAATTCTCTTGAGCCATTCTGCTAGCATGGCTGTGTTTATGGTAAAAAGGACTTTGTTTCCTTCCCTCTCCTAGGCAGCACTTGTCCATATCTATGTATTACTTGAAAGACACTTTTGTGATAATTAAATGAATGAACGATAATTAAACATATCAAAACAGAACCAACTCTAATCGTCGCATAACTAAAACTAACCATGATTACATGAAGTACGGGCAGAAATAAAGTACTGAAGTGTGGCTAGTCAACAAGACAGGCTGGCAGCTAACAACACAAATGCATTCATTTCCTGAAATCGTAAGACTTTTAAAAGTAACTTAACAGCCCCGTGAAAACCTTGTCTTCGGCCACCTTGTTGAAGTCATATAAAGTTGTACTACTGGATCCCATGACATCACTGTTGGGTGTGGTGCAACACAGCACACCTCTGACCACACCCATAAAGGGGGGGGGGGGGGGGGTTGTTTCCATTGCTGCTGATTTTTGCCCCTGGCAGTTGTATGTCCCTGCCCGATCGGGAGCCTTTGTGTGCCCACACAAACAAACAAACAAACCTCCTCCCTGTCATTATATCTTCATGTACACTTGCTGATTCCAGACTGCAACATTTTCAGTAATTCTACACTTCGAAGATAATTGTATGCAAATGCTTTTGTTATGTTTGTTGCTCTGTTTCAATCCAACTGATTGACCTTTTCAAATGTTGGAATCATTTATAGCACCTGCTCTGAAGCAAAGGAAAACAGAAAGTATTTCAAGGTTTAATATTGGACAAGCTGATCTTTCAGTCACATTCCATGCTGCCTGAGGACTAAAGAGACACATTCACACGTATGGCAATATTCTAATGTACTAACTGGAGACCACACAACCTTGGGAGAAACTCTCCCATTTATGTGTAAGTAAATTATTGCGGCGATATTAAGACACGTGTGGGGGTACCCTGAAGGCCAAGGGGTGCCTGGTATCTTCATACTGTTAAAGGCTTGTCATGACCAAAACAATGAATTAAATAACATTTGTGGAATGTTACGATGGACAGATATTTTCAGATATGATTTGTATTGGAGATGAGATTTCACAATGTCAACTCAACCTGAAATTCTACCATTTGTTCAGGTGATCAAGCTATGAATAAATTACCATGGCTATTTACTAAGTACATAGTACAAAGCACGCATATTCATTGTCTTGCATACACTTTTCTAATGTCCAGCTTCTTTTTTGGGGAAATTCCAGGCCCTCCAACTTCATGGAACCCTTGAAATGTATCTCTGTCATGTGTAAATGTGGTTTCACTTGAATCAATACATGACGTCGATTCAGCATTTCAATGAAGCCTCCTGAAGTCCTTAATGAAATGGGACCCCATCCCCGGTATATCAAATACATATATATTGTTAAGGAAGTTTTTTACACTTAGGCAATGTTAGCTGTTCTGTTGATTTGGACATATACCTACAGTACCATTGAAGTGAAAGTCACCGTGCATGACAGCCACTGTCACCAGTTGTAAAGAGGCAGTTGGGATGAGTGTTTAACATAATCCTTAACGACCTCCAGTCCCCTCTGGGTGTCAATGGTTGTTCAGAAGCTTTCAACATCAATAACAGAGAACAGGGTGTATAAACAGCATTAAAAGGTATCCAACGATGAAAATACACGTGATTGGCATGCACTGAGAATGTAGGTGGACACTTGAGATTTGGCATCAGGCTCAAAGCAAAATGTTTGTCAGTCTTTTGATAAAGATAACTCACAGCCTTGCTATAGTGTTATGAAAACCTAACAATATTAAATCCTACAGTTATATGTGGCAAGGAAATTGAACTTGAATAACAGTGATAGTGATACTGGTTTCAATTTCAGACACTACTACTGGGAACAAGGTTAAACAGAGGGAGAAAAAGAGAAGACACAAAAGATGTGAACTGAGGATAAGACAAGGATACTAAAATAAATATAAAATAATAAAATAAAAAATACGCTAAGACCGTGACAATACATGAAAAGATGCTGAGAAAATTCCTTTTCTTTGGCAGCATGGCTAGTAGTGCCAAAGTTGGTCTGTCAGTCAATCAGTCCACCACTTTAGTCGTGATATAAATATTTTTAACAACTTTGGATTGCCATGAAATGTAATAAAGCCATTCATGGTTCCCAGAGGATGATCACTTCTGACTTTCCTCTAGCACCATCAAGAGGTTGAAATTGTAATTTTGCACTGATGTTACCATTTAGCTCGCAGCACAGTTGGGCCTAAGCAGCCTGGGGTGTCAAACCCAAACCATGATCTTTCTAAACCTAACCAAGTAGTTTTGTTGCCTAAACCTAACCGCAACCATTTCACAATGGTAACCATGTGTTACAAGGTTAACTGCAAATGTTTCACAACGTGAACCATGTATTACACGTTAGCCACGACCGAACCTTGCGGGAAAATGTGCAGGGATGAGACCTAAGGCCTTAGGATTGGCTTAAAACTGTACGTAATCTTGTTTGACCGGGTGGCACCACCTATATGGTCATCTCCGAGTGACAATGGTTGTCCACAGGGATTGATTATTTTGTAAACGAGACAATAAAATCTGTATGTTCTTATGGTCTATTATAAATGAATGACGTGTCCTTTAAATTAGTGGAACAAACTGGAGACGCTTTTGTTTCTATAAGAAAAGGGCCCAGGCCCTGTCATAGTTACAGCAGATAGATGGTCTCTATATTGTGGTGTAAAGTTAACAAACGTAAGAAAATAAATGTGTTAATATTTTCCTTTACAGTCCATGACTAAGTCTTCCATGGTAAACACTTGACATTGTCACTGTGACACCAGCAGAAACACCTCTAAATAGACAGTGATTAATCCATATGTCTAGAAAAAGGTTAAATGACTTGAACTCTCCATCTGCCATACCATATGGAATTCTAAGGACGTGACTTGAACCCTGACAGAAAACACAGTTTTTATTGGAAATAAAATGAGATATGAACGCAAAGACACAGTGTGCCGGGATAATTTCTAGCAGATGAGAAATAATTCAAATGTACGCTTTCATAAGCCAGTGGGGGTCCTCCTCCTAATAAGACTTTATACTACTACTACTACAATACATTTCACCGAAAAAGAAATTGGCTTCTTTTAGTCCATATTTGTCGGACTTTTTTTTTTTATCTCCTTTTCAGATTAGCATTTTATATTTACTAGTTACAGTAAGTGCATAAATATCAATGTTGATGTGTACAATCTGTTATGTCCATTGCTTTTTTAGTTCAATTAAAATGCAAGTCTTTTGAGAAATTCCACAGCTTGTAGAGAATGTAATCATGTAGCATGTAATCCTTCAACTAAGCATGAATATTCATCCAATTGGAGGTTTTTACATGACAGCAACACTATGCTTTGCAGGCGTTTAATCTCCCCAACTGGAATGAAGTAGCCAGACTCACTTGGACCCTGTCCATTCATCCATCCATTACCTATACCTGCTCAACCTTTGCAGGTTACTGGGGGCTGGAGCCTGTCCCAGTTTATGCTGAGCGATCGTCTGTCACAGTTACCTCTTACAAACATTAAAAGTTTACGGTTCATCGTTTTTATTGGGTTTCTACTAGTGGTACTAGTACATGTTTACATGCTTTAATGTTACAAAATGAGCAATGAGCCTTCATGTGACATTAAAAAGACGCTGTCATTTGATTCATTGTGTGAGGTCGGTAACCCCCCTGTACATCTTCGTTATCTTTATAGTTTACACTTAACAGTTAAATTTTCTCTTCATGGTGTTTGTTGAACTTATGCTCATCGCACATACATGATGTGATGAAGCACCAACTCCCTCACTAACAATTTGCTTTGCCTTTTGTTAAGAAAGATAGATAGTTTTTCATTTCTTTGTTTCATTCACATTTCTAATGTCCATTAAGAAAGGCAAGGTATCATTTGTTGTTTGTAGTTTATTTTTTTAACTCATGTTAAACAGACAAGTTGTCATGAGTTTGCGTCCTTTGTGGAAGCCGTCTTCCGCCGGTGCTTGAAGAGGAAGCGCGCCTCAGCTGCAGTCAGTATACGTGGTGTGTGTGGAGGCGGGCTCTATGAGGTGATTGATTAAATGATGGGTGAGGTATTGGCAGCTAATTAAAGTAAAATACTGAATGATGTTTTAATAATTTGTGTAAAGGGAGGTTTCTTGGGTTCACGTTATTTATTTATTTTTATACATTCTTTTGAAAGACCGAAAAATAAAACTCCTTATTTTTCAAGCGAACCTCTCTGCCAGCGTCATGTTTCCTTTTTGTCACATTTGGTCTCGCTACCCTGCACCTCACCTTACAACACATGAGAAAACAGATACATGTCACATAGCTTTTTTTCATACCTAATACTCATAGTATATTTAGGAGTATTGACGAAAAAAGAAAACTTCCTCTTCAAGTTTGCCTTAAGTCATTGCACTTTCTGTTTCTTTGAGTTGCCAGTGCTGCCGGAGGTACATCTTGTCAGGCCGGAGCAAAAGACATGCCTCCTAAAGCAGACGTCTTAAATACAGGAAGTGGACAATTCGAATGTACCAAGTATAAATACCACTTGGATTTATTTATTTATTTTTTTTACTATATTAGTTTGCTGGTGCTTTTTGTTTAATTATTCAATTTGGACAGTTTAGTCTGTTCAGTTCTATTCAGTTTATGTTAAGTTAGCATCGTCTGAGTTAGGTTCTGTTTAATTGACCCCTTTTATGTCACAGAACTCCGTCAAAAGCTAGTATTGTTTTCACCGTGTTCGTCTGTGTATGTGTCTGTGGACAGAGTTTTGTGACCGCGATAGCCTCACAACCGTGGAAGATGCAGTCACGAAACTTTACAGATGTGTAGTTGAGATCTCAATGAAGGTCCAGTTCCAAGATGGCCGTGGTCTGAGCAAGGATGACGAAGGGGCTATTGCCTTTATGTCTCTTGCCGGATTTGGTGTAGATGCTGGTGTTATCCCATTGCAAGAAGTTGTTCTCTTTTTGATTTAGTAAATCCTTTGTTGAAAACACACCTGTGACTCATCATGCCTGTCATGGTTATAAAAAATATATATATTCATTAGTGCATTAGTGCTTTAAGAAAACAATTAAAGAAAACTACCACTGCCTGTAGATGAGTGGTATATAGTGTCACAGTGAAAGTTTACGTCAAAGATGATATTTGGAGACATTTTACATTTTTTATTTTTTTAGTCCATAGATTTATACAAGCATGTCATCTTATAACATAATTAATATGTGTGTTCATGTTTTATCAAATAAAGTTTGATGCGGCCACCACAATCATTTAGTAATATGGATATACTTACATCAATACAAAGCAGCTTCCAGGGAAATGATGTATAAAATCCTCGATGCCTGATACAACAAAGCAATTTGGTGACCACCTATCTGCCTCCCTGTCAAGCTGTCAATCAAATGTCTTATTGACAAACCTAATGAAACATATCAACAGCTTGAGCTTCACAAGAAACCACTTATTCATGGCGATGATTAAATTAGATGGATTACAGAAAACATAAATACTTGTCATGATTCTTTTCAAAGTTAAGACAACTCACCCAGAATGTCGTGACATGCTCAGGAGGATAAATGGTTTTTAGGGTTTCAGATTAATTTTCTCCCAGAAAAGTCATGACCAAGAGAGATGTGCAAGCATGAATACTTTGACAGAACCACAATTACCTCTGATTACTTTCCTAATCATAATCAGACAGGCTCCATGTTGTCCGTGACAGGGTTGAACTCAAATAGTGTCCTTGTCAGAGAGTAGTGCCTGATAATGATTGCGGTTTTATGCTTCAGGTGTGAGAAAGTGTGTTTGAGGTGTGTTTACTTCCCACAGCACACACGTCCTCTATCAGATCTGAAATGAAATTATGAACTTGTTTTCCTGTCTAAAATGATAATGCCTGAATGGGATCCATTTGTGTGAATCACCCACGTGTTAATTGCCTCCAGCTAGTCTAATACACACGTAAATTCGGTTTTGTAGTTCGTTTAAAATGATTCCCAACCATTTAGCATCTGATCTGTCCACCTAGTATTACAAAATGTATCTTTAGCCCGCTGCAGTGTGAGAATTTGAGTGCTTTTTTTTTTTTTTAAAGATGTTGTTAAATGGCACAGTTACTCTAATGGATTCTGCTGGAACCTAGTGCATCCAGCCAACTCATCAGCCCTTACGAGGGCACTCCAACTATTGCACCCAGTAGATGAGATTTTTATCAGCTTGGATGGAAATGATAGGAGAATAATAGCTAATGGTGCATGATGTGCATCCATTCTTACATTCTGCTGTGCTTGATCAAAGCCAGGATCTCCCCCTCGACCCATTATTTAAGTTTTTGAACTCCAGAGATAAGCACAGAGTGATGAAAGCTGCACAGGTGAAATAAAAGGTAAAGTCTTGTATGGGAATAAACAAGCAAAGTTTCCCCCTGACTTCTCGGTGGAGATACAACGCCGAGGGAAAGCCTACGATGTGGTGAAGCAAAAATTCCACGGAGGGTGTCAAGGCTTTAATTTTCCAACTAAGCTCCGTATAAGCTAAGACGGTAAGAACTTAACATTCCGAAATTCCCAAGACATAACTACAGTTCTTCAGAACGAAAACAAAATCTTTCCATGAGAGGAGGGTAATGCTAACTAATTTGGACATGGGACATTTGTCTAATTGTTTTTCTGTTCAATGAAGCTTAATGGAACTTTGGTCAAAGGGGAACAAAGGGGTTCTTTTTATTTATTTATTTATTTTTCCCTATTCAAAGATAATACATGATGAATGACACATTCATGTTCAAACGGGAAAAATTCACATCAAAGAGAGACGTCTGTCAAGTGGATTTACTCTACCTTCCATAATATAATATGCACTGACCACACTTGTTTCTGTTCAAATCGTTTGAAAATAAAGAGAATTATATAAAACTTGGTTTACATGTTTGTAAAAGGATAGGGATTAGCTAGAATTACGCTGCTGCTGGACAGTTTAATTTGACACTTACTTAATACGAACAGTGATGTTATTTTTAAAAGAGCTTTTTTTTTTCCTCAGCCGATTACTCTGTCAGAAAGCACAAGATAGTTGATTCAGCTAGATGATTCATTAATCACAAATATGAAGGTCAGAGATAAAGGCCGTGAGGTGTGGGGTATTATCTTAATGATCCCCCCCCTCTTATTTCTGTTTATCCTTCATATAGGATCTACACACGCCAAGACAGTCTGAGTTACAATATGTTTTCCCAAGACTGCATCAAAGGAAGGCAGCCAGAGGAGAATTAGTAGGAACGTGGTTCATTTTTATGCATCATGTTTTTTGCACTGGTTTGCAGACAATTCTAATATCCACTGGGTTGAAATGGAAATCAGTACCTGGCAAAAATCCTCAACAAAAGATATGCTTGGTGCAAGAATTTTATGTCCCATGATGCCCAATATCACCCTATTGCCTTGTGCTAGGTTGGAATTCTTGCACTATAAATGGATCAGGCGCACAGATGTCACCCCAACTCTGTTACACCAATGTAATGAAAAATAATCCCAGTGTAAAATGTGGCTGACATTCATACATTGTATGTGGAAAAGCCAAGAGATGTACATTTTCTGGGTGAAAATAGTACAGACTCTCCATGTCTTTGTGTCTTGGGAATCTTTCCAGACAATGTGAAATGTTCAAAATCTAAGGTAAAATTGTATCTTTGTATCGCACAGGCAACATATTGTATTGATCTTCAATGGAAAACATCTGTGTATTCAAAAATGTCACACTGTTGTTTAAAAATACTTTGTTCAGAATTACCGCTCTGCTCTGAGATGGTTCGAAGAAACAAACTCCTGTCACACATGACGTGTAAATCTAATAACCAATCGACCTGTGTCAGGTGTCACATTTTTAAAAAGCATGTCATAATCAGGAAAAAAAAAGTTAAACCCCTGACATAGGCATATATGCTGAATATAGCCAATTACTCAGTGCCATGAGAAATAATCATTTGGTCCCTCAGAGAGACAGCAGGAGATGGGGATCCAGCCGAGCTGTCAGACGAGCTGCAGAGAAACAAACATGTTTTTGTTGTTGTGAGCTGTTGATGGAGCCGTGCACCTAAACTGACATATTTATTTATTACCTTGGTATTAAAGCTGAAATTCCAACCTAGCACACACTGTGCACTCTTCAGTTTTTAGGAAAGGCATGCTACCAGCACCTGATGTCACAAATCCAGTTGTAAAAAAAAGAAAAGTCTCCTCACGCCTCCTGTTGTCTTTGGGTTCATTATGACCCCATTCGATGTTTAACGTAACTCTAAAGAAATGCTTGACATCTTTTTAATTGTTTCATCATTTATGACTTTTCCCAATTCAATGTGGACAAGTGGATAAACCGAAAAATGAACAAGAATGTACACATCCGTTTTCCTCGGGGTCAATTTGACTGTTTAAAACAAAGAAGAAATGTTTTTTTTGACACATTTTACATGGCCATAACTGTACCTGCAATGGCGCGAGAACGCCCTGATATTTCCCACGCAGTTGGGTGGGGGAAATATTGTTCCTGTGAGGACACTGTTAGTTCACACAACATAGGGGAGGAACAAACATATAAAAGTTTGTACTGCAAACTTCTAAACGGTTTCTCTTGGTGCTGTGTGCTCTCTCTCTCTCTCTCTCTCTCTCTCTCTCTCTCTCAGTTCACTGACAGTGAAAGGGACACAGAGGAGACTGTATGTGAAACTGAGGATAAAGCTGAGCAGCACCCTGATTATCAGGCATCCTCCTCCTCTGACCGAGCCTCTTGGGGTTGACCCTCCTGTTGTCTCTCGGCCACCATCAGATTCCGGACACGTGACTTTCCGAAAATGGACATAATGTGGTTCCTCTCTCCACTTGAACTGCATGTGGACCGCTGGAAAGACTTTGATTTGACCTACTTGCAAGCCGACATTGGGCTGCTCGCTTTGGCTTTGATTTTATTGCTTTGGCACTTTGTCCCATATTGTTTTCATAGTCATGTAAAGGGTATTCTGGATGTATGAGGGGGGTGGAGAGGGTGTTATGTTTTATCTAAAGGGTCATTTAGGTAGTCAACAAAGAGACATGGAGTACCTGACAGATAACACAAGATCATTTCTACTACAATTTTTTCCTGGAGGTTTGAATTGCTGGGGTCAAATGGACCCTAAGAATAACAGGAGGGTTAAAGGTATAAAATGTTCCATTTCTGTATTAAAACGTCTAAAAACAACTCGACCTCTTTTACAGAGTTGTGTTACATTGTTACTTACACTGTTTTGCAATATACTGTAGATTTCCTTATGGTTTCTTTATTGTGTGTTTTGTGTGTGTTTCCTTTCCCTAAGCTTACACGCAACGTAATACAACAGCTTTTGACATCACAAGAATGTGTATACACTAGATGTGGGAAGTTAGTGCTGTGGTTACACTGTTTTCAGATGCTGCATAGAAATTGAATCAGATGATATTGCTCACAAAGCCCTGTAAGGTAACACTGGTATATGGAACACTGTACCGACAATAAACCCCGTGAAATATAATGACTTGAAATGCGTGCTGCCATTTAGGAGAACAGCAGCAGCTTCCTGTGAAGATCTGATGGCATGAAGCCTATTTAGTGTAAAGAAAGGATCAACGGCGAAAAAAGTCATTTTGTGGGCTGCAGGGATCCTCCGTATGGCTGTTTGCAGCGCAGGGGATGGATGGATGTGGGTAAGTTAATGAGGACTTTGTGTCATGCTGTGATAAATTTGTCTTTGACGGGAACATTTAAAAAAAACTAAGGACACAGCAATAAGTTTTAGAGGATTACCGCCCACTGTAATCGAAGGCAAGGAAATTGAGTTTGGTGGACAGCTATAAATAAATGCTGTTGATAGCAAACTATGCCTCAAGAAACGTACAGGAGCAATCTGTACAGACGTTACAGCGGCGCTCGTTTTTCCTGCAGGAAATGATCTCTTTTAATGTGGCTGATAAAAATGGCCTCGCTTCATCAACATTTTGTTCAATATGTTTTGACATTTTGTACAGTACTGTAGGCTGAAAGTACATGTTGAGTGTGTACAAACCAGATCTCGGAGAAATTCACAGCCAGGAAAAGTTAACTGTGAATCAGACCAATGACATGTTGACTGCACACTCTTTCTCCTCTTCACAGATCAGTTGAAACAACATTAGTAAAACTAGCAGCCCTAGTAGGAGTTGTTGTGCCTAATCTAACCTCAACGATAGAGGTCACGTCATTACATTGAGTCACTTCACTGATGTGTGTATCACAACATGCTCAAAACTATGAGGCTAACATGCTAATGTTTAAGGGTAATGCTCTGCGTGTGCAACATTCTTGCTTTGCTAATTAGCACAAAACACAAGCCGATACTCATGGGAATGTCATTAGCTTTTTGGCCATAAACCAAAAAAGTATTGGATATACTGAAATGTCACCCGTTTCGAATATGTATCAGGCCATTAAAAAGCCGTCACCAGTTGTTTTCACAACCACTCTAATGCTTCAGAAGGAGCAAACTGCACTCACCTATAGGCCGGAAGCCGTATATATCCAACGCTATGAAAGACTCTTGGGTCTGTTAGGTGTCACAATCAGTTACGTGACAAAACTATGTGGTTAGGTTGAGGAAAAAGATCATGGTTTGGGTTCAAATAAGTATGTTTATTGCGTAAATTACGTATGTTACTGCTCTTACACGTCACTTAAAATAACTCAACATCCCAGGTGAAAGTACTGTGTTTGTTTGACCCATCCTCCTCTGCTACCACTAGGTCTTTGTATCAGTGAACAACCATGTGAATAGATGTTAGTGGCCCCTTCTAACCCATGTCTGTGACACTTATAATGCTCTAGATGGGCTGATATCATTCGATGAGGTTGGGAATGTTGACCTGACGATGGTGCTGAGGGAAAGCAAAAATCACCCAGGTTCTCATAATACTGTACATCCTGTAGGGAAGGTAATGTTGCATTGCACTGCAGTCATATCCATATTAATTTGCCATTGCTAAAAACATCTACTATCTCTATCTGAAATTTTGCAATTTGGCACTATTTGTCGCGAAATTTGTAATAAATATTTTAAAGTGAGCTGTGTTTACTATTCGCTCTATCTGTTTAAATTGTGCCAAAAATGCTGCCAGCGGCGATAAGTGCTGAACTAAACTACATTAGGGCAGGCTCCTGTGTAAGAACACCATCTGTCTGTCTCTATTGCTCTCACACACATTTCTTTCTCCTTCTCCTCGCTGCACAGAGGTGCTGCGGTCTCTTCCGCTTTTCACCAACTTCCCCTTCGCTGAAAGGCACATGCCCAAAATCAATTGCAGTCACTCAATTTATATCGGCTCAAGTCAACACGGCTGAATGAAATGGAAGGACATGCACGGCTCACGCCAGTCTAAACAGCTGCAATGCTCTGCTCATCAATAACACAACTGATAGACATCAAGTACAATGAAAGGGCACAGAAAATAAACATTACTGTTGAATCACAGATAACAGTATGCTCCATTTTCCTGAACAGCACTGAGGCAATTCAAATCAGACCATTATGTATCCTATCACTTCCACTAGCAGCAGCTGCTGTCCTATAAGTGAACCCCACTGCAGTGACAGCATCATTTCAACCCACTGGCCTGGAGGAATTGCATGTGATACCCTGTAAGGAGGGTGGAAAAAAAACTCTCACAGTGGAGAATTCAGACTTAGTGTCAATTTATTTTTCAAGCGTAGAATAAGAGCCTTGACTGAAAATACATATTAAACAATAGCAACATTTTATTTTAATGAGGCTTCTGGGAAATCCTTATAGTACATGTCTTTGTATTAATTTTCAAAAAGCCGCTGTTGAGGAAAGGGATGAAGATGTTTTTTTTTTTCTTCCATTAGTTGTTTTGTCCATCTATGGCTGGTTCATATTGGTATTCAAACACTACACTGAATAAGAAAAAAAAGGAAAAGAAAGAGAGAGAGAGAGAGATTTCTGCATCAATAACTCACCTGCTCATGTAATATTGAGTCCGTATAATTATGTGATGCTAAATAAGGCAGGAATTTGAATTAATTCCGGTTCCTCCTCAAAGTGACGAGTGTTACAGAAAGTAAACTCCGTTTCGCCTTTAAAATATTCAGAGTCATAATGTATTGGCAAACACAAACAGCTGACGCAAGTGTTTGCTCTGGGATATTGGGCTGGAAAGGGAGCAGCATCTTCCCCTCGCGGGAGGGAGAAATTCAATTGAAGGATTTGGAGAAAATCCTGTCGGGTGAACTGTGTCTGCTCCAACTGCAAATGCAGTGTTCTCCAGCATCCTCTTGTTTCCCTCTGGGCTCTGTGTATGTGTGTGTGTCTGTTTTTCAGAGACTGTGAGGTGAGGGGGCGGTTTATAAAATCAAACTTCCCAAGACCTTAGAACTGTAAGAGAACTGAAAGTAACAACTGCTACATTCTTATGGAAATAAGTGCACATGGTGTTTTTCTCTTGAGTTGGGCAGTAGTGATTGGGCTTATATACATAGCGCTCTAATATTTGGTGTTTAATAAGACCACTTTATTCAAACATGTACTGTGCCTCAAAAGCAAGCCTGGTAGACAAAAACATCTTTAATGAACACCGTGGAATGATATTAGAATGTGAGTCTTTGTTTGGATCACGAAGCCCTTTAATACGCTGTAAATCTGCGACCTTTGGGAGCTACACTAAATACAAGAACAGCATCTACTTTACCTGACAAGAAAACTGACATCCCACAATGATCCTCTCTTCATGAGGGTTCCAGTTGTGAATGTTGGAAAGATGAGCTGATATGCACTGTATACACTCAGATCCACAATTATTTTTGCTGGATTAGACCTCTACTTGTGCTGGATTCATATATATACTATATATATAATATATAGTATATATATATATATATATATATATATATATATACTATATATTATTATAATTTTTTTGATATATGCACATTTACATGACCAAACTGTAAACACCAATCAGTCAACTCATAATTATGATCAGGGAAGTCAGATTTTTTCCATCGCAGTTTACTGTTAAAGGTAATCAAACGAATGAATGAATGAATGAACATCGAGAGGCAATGAACTTGAACCTTCTGAGTTCTGTTTGAAAAAGTCATTCAAAATCTCATTGACATTTGTAATAAAGCAAATGACTACAAGTCGACCCCGACAACACAACCTTCTCAACATTATCTCGATTCGTTTAGACAACGGCAGTGACTAAAAATATGTATCAATGTTGCTTGTAGATCACAAAATCACAAAATCACAAACGGTTCAGATTCTAATAGCAAGTGCTGGGTAATACTTACTTATGGTATCTTGGCATATAGGTAGTAAACCACACCCTCAATGAGAAGGATGGCATGTCACCGGAGCCACTGGACCAACAGCTAGCCCAGATGTGACAGCTGGACTACAACTTTGTAGAGTCATTCTTAAACGTTCAACCACCACCTGAAATCCTACGACCGTTGATCAACTGAGGATGACTAACTGGCTCTGGTGCAAAACTGAAAACACCTGTGTAGGTACTCAGGGCTTTGAACTGGCCGCATGGCAGCACCCAGTGCGAATGATATCATGCCATTGACTGGCACTTATCAGCGGTTATCAGTATCATAGATATGGGTTAGAAAGGGCCTGCTACACCTAATAGTAAGTTCAGAACTTCAGCCATTATCATCTATTCACATGGTCACTCTCCGATACGAATAGAAGAACGCGGCAGTAATTCATAATAATAATAATAATAATAATAATAATAGAGTACTATAAAGACAGATAAAGTCAGTAGGGTGGCTCAAACAAACACAGGACTTTCACCCAGGAGACTTCTGTTCGTGTACAGTGTCAAACCAAAAGTCAACGTTAAGTTACTTTAACTGACGTAGCCTACGTAAGCAAAAGTAAGTAACATATGTAATAAACATAGGCATATTTTATGATGGTAAAATAAAAATTTTTTGTACACATGCTATCCATGATGATTCATCTGTCTCACGAGGAAAGGCAATAAACCTCAGAGATCACCCTGATGAAGGCAAGATAGGCAGAAAACATTGCATGGTTTACTAGAGAAGAGTTGTGCAAACACAGACTGACTGAGACTGATGTGGTGCACCAGACGTTCTAACCCTTAACTTACATCCTCAGCATTTAGCTGTCACGACACTCAGGGATCTCTGACTGTGATTGTAGAAAAGATCAAAATATTCGCCACCAATCCAAGAACACCACATTCTCTATTTCAATGTTGGACCTGAGATAACAAGATATTCTTCACTTCCTGGAATGTATGTATGATTTAGAGACAGAGGTAAGGAGGTACAGTTCCTTTCTTTGTTGTTTGTCTTAGATAAAGTTGAAAAGGAAGAAGTGAGGGGGCGATTCAGGGGTTAGAGAAGGATGTGGGGATTTTGAAGAAATTGATTCCCTCATGTGCACGGTATGAAAGAGTCAGTATTTGATGTTCTTTATGGAATATTTTATAAGACAGTTAGCTGCCTGCTCCACAGATGCTTTATTCTTCAGAAACAGCCCTCGGACTGGAGGTGTCTGAAATAGGAAGCTAAAAGAAGGACTGATCCCCAACAACAACATTATCTCTTCGACCCTTCATCTGCTCACTTATAAATCAAGCACAGAATGAGGTTGGTTAATTTACTGACACAATACTACACTGTGTCTTGGCTAGAGACACAAAAGCAACAACATGATCTAGTATCCCCTTCACTTAAAATGTAAAAGTGTTACCTGTGACTGTGCCAGGTGCTTTTGTGCCCAAGGATCCCCTTAAGATTTGAGAAATTCAGATTTCTTTTTTCATTGAAAAGGTCCTCCGCGTTTCCTCCCAACACATCATAATACCACAATACTGTCCTGCATTGAAAACATACAAAATAGAAACTCACTGGAATGCATGATTAATAAAAACAAATAAAAAAAGGCTGCTGAAATTTGACTTTGATTGGTTCCATCACCTTTCTGATACTTTCTAACTGTGTCTCAGAGCTGGCACGAGGCTTCAGTGAACTAAGAGAAGGCTCAGGGCCCTGCGGCCATGACAGGTCTTCTTTTTGCAGCTTAGTATCCATAGGAATTATGTCCATATAGGATAAGTCTGCACCTTACAATTTATGTCAAGGACAATGCAGGAAGTGGTGTGTCCTTTATGCAGCGAGGCAGAAAGTAAAGGTGTGGAGGTCGGGGTATTGGATGGGTATGAAGCGATTCTGAATTTCATGTAGGAGTACATATTCTTTTTATTAACTGTAAGCATAAGCTTCCCCTAGCCTGAGCCAAGTTCTATTTGTTTGTTGTGCAACCGTAACCATACATTAACCAGTTAATTTCCTATAACCTTTCACTAATCTGAACCATAGTTGTCACGTGCAGACAGGGGTGGACTGACCATCTGGCATACCGGGCATCGTCCCGGTGAGCCGTTGACCCAGTGTGGGCCGGTCCGGTCCGCTATTTTTTTTTTTTTTCTAAATTCCCTCCAATTGGGCCAGCAGTGTGTTGCCAGCAAGAATCGACACATATTATTGGTCTATTGTTTGTCATTGTCAATCAATCATGGGCTGATAGGCTCAGAGAGCCCTGACAGAGCTGTCAATCACTACACAAACCAGGGTGGGGCGGGACCTCATGGCATGGGCCGGAGTCGCGGGATGGGCTGCTGCTGAGCCGAAAATGGATAAGCGGAAGAAATTTTAGTCCTTGAGTTCATAATTACGTGCTTTATTTGTTAACTGCTATCAAGGAATATGACTCTCCTTTGTGGTATGCATGAAAGAAGATGCCGCAAGATTTGTGGACTTCTACGTAGTGTCCATTGATGATGTAGTGGGCTGGTCTGGACAGAAAATGCCAGGGCTGAATTTTTGTCCCAGTCCACCCCTGCGTGCAGATATTATAGAACATGAGAATTAAAAAAAATAAATAACGTGAGCATATCATGTAAATGGTGTTATTGCAGGGAATTCAGGCATTACCAATGTGCTGCTGGGACTTCGGAGGTGGGAGTGAGAACATAATAGGATTGGTTTACAGCACTGAAACACTGTTGGGGGAAACACAAAGTGGAACGTCGTGTTTAAAATGTTGTTACTTACTGTAGGAAGATAGCCACTTGATTTGTGTGACTCAAACCGCTATACGCTCATAATAGCTTCAACTAAACTTCAACAAAACAAAGACTGTAACTTCCTTAATTAAGTAATGACACTTCCATAGTTATTTTAACCCAAACCACGATCTTTTGCAGAACCTAACCAAGTAGTTGTGTTGCCCAAACAGGTTTTGCAGATGCTTGTTCAGGCACACTGATCGGTGGTGTTGCTGGGACATTTCGTAGGAAAAGACTTTTGGTAAGATATGATACAAACCTTTGTATGAGGATACATTGTGTTAAGACGGACTTGAAAATGTGTGAACTTATCCTTTAATCTGATTAGACATATGGCCCCAGAAAGATTTGGGCTGGCCCTGCGTCTAACTGGCCGTTCAGATTTCATACTTTTAAGAAAAATTGTAAGAAATGCAAGAGGCCAAAATTGCTGGTATAAAACACTGCACAGTGGTGTGTAATACTGCGAGTGTCCACTCAGCCCACAGTCCTCTGCTGCTGCCATTGAACAGCTTCTCTTGCCTTTCTTATTCTGGCTGTTATGTCTGCTTGAGAAACATTGACTGGCTTTGGAAAGACAGAGAATGCCAAGAAAAACTCAGACCTCCGCTTCTCAACAAGCGGACAGTGAGGTGCCAACATGAGGTTTTCACAATCTGTTTTCTTCTCACACTCCTGTGTTCAAAGTAAACTGTTTCACAGGAACACCAGAAATGCCTGCAGTCATGCTGTAGCTCCACATGAAATCAGTCGAGGAGACGCTGCGGCTGCTTCCAGGCTGAGTGATCACAGGGACAGGTGGATCCTGGCTGCCATCCAGTGGCTTACCTACAGCATCACATTCACTTCACACAGATTTGGGTATAAAGGTTGTTTTTACAACTAGTTTGCATCTCACACACACTAAAAGACAGTTTAACTCATACAACACTAAATTAATTTCCTGTCTGGCTTTATGGTCGCTCAACAACTGAGGAACAATACACACAAATGTATCTTGAGTTGTATATTCTAAAGGGCTATGGTAATATTAAGGGAAGAGGACATAGTAAGATTGCTATATTTGGCCCCATTTATGTAAATGGTAGGATACTCTTTTATTAAAATATACAGAAGCTAGAAATCTGGGTGGTATTTTAAATCGAGGACTAAATATTGAAATACATAAATGTGTTAGATTTAATACATATCCTGGAAAGAACATGGACAAGATCTTCCCTTCAAAGATCATACTGCTTAAATTATTGCAATACCCAGGGTTCTTAAAGGAATACTTTGCCATTTTGGGGAATAGCATTGGACTATTTCTTGGCAGGACCAGTTCCTGACTTCCTGGTCAGCAGCTGATTCTGGTCAAATAATAGCGCGGCAGGGTGGCACATAAACTCCTGTAAAACTAGTTGTAACATGATGTAGTGAGCTTTAGAGGGGCTGGTAGTTGTATTTTATTACCTTTGGACAGAGACAGGCTGTTTCACTCTGTTTCCCGTCTGTGAGTGTTGATCTTCTCATCCTACTACTCTGCAACATAAACACTTATGTTGTACTTGCCAGAAGTCTGGTCACTTGGCCTCTTGGGGTTTGCTTTTCTGATACAAAATTTTAAAAAAACCATATATTTCCCAATCAAAATGATTTTAATAACTGATTTTTTGTCTTCATAATTACAATACATTGTGTCACCACCAAATGGATGTGGCTCAGAAACATATCATTTTGGATCAACTTCTACTCCCACTTAACATCCTGGAACTAGAAAGGTGACCAGGTCAACAGAAAGTTTTTCACACCTTCTGTCACAGACTCAAACGCCACCTGTTTCGACTGCACCTCGTCCAATGAAAAAAAAGAAATGTTCTTTGTATGTTGCACTTAGATTGGTTGGCTTATTTGAAGCTAATGGCTGAATTGTGATTCTATTGTTTCTGTATGTTGTACTTACATTGGTTTGGCTTATTTGAAGCTAATGTACTGAACTTATATGATTTCACCTATTTGAAGCTGATGTACTTGCAAGATTCTTTCTCCTCGGAGTCGTATCCTCATGATTGTTTGCACTTATTGTAAGTCACTTTGGACAAAAGTGTCAGCTAAATGAACTGTAATGTAATATAACTAAACACCACAGAATAAATTGAATGGCAAAATTTAAGGTGAGAAACCCACAATAAACCCAACTTGTTAAGCAGTCTACAGTAAATCCACAGTTCCGTCTCTTTAGTTATTCCCCGTCCCAGGTTGAATTGTCTCTGTCAACTCCTCATCCTAGAAAAGCACAAAGTGTGTCATTTGTGCTGCTAATAAACCCACTGGTCAACGGTTGACCTCCATTAAGGACCGGCCCTGGAGCGGTGGAGTGCATCACTGCTGACCCTGCATCCACAGACAGACAGTCCTATTCCGTTAAAGTGGCCCGGTAGCACCACCTGTCAAAATTCTGTCAACCATTACTGCCTTTGTTTAGATTTAGATCTGAACAAGTTGTGTGGAAACAGCTGGGAGCTATGCATCACTGAGAACATTAGAGTTGTAAATGTGTCAGAAGGCTGTTGAAGGTCAATTTAAAAGTGTTTGTGGAGCAACAACCCTGTTCCCTTTGTACCGTTCAGACTCCTTGGCAATTTATAAGAAAATCAGAAGAGGTAAAAATGTTTTGTAGTGTCAAACCAGCCAAAGTTTAACATAATGTGCATTGTTTAAGGACAGTGGCGGCATTATCTTTAAGAACCGGCAGCCATTCACTTCGATTGGGCTCTGAAAAGGCCATTTTGTTAAGAGGCAAGCTCATAGCTGGGCAAATGTCGGAAACATTTGGGGGGAGGAATCTAATTTGTGAGTTTCAAAACAGCAAGCTGTGACAGGGAAGACGCTCGGTGACAGACAATACTTCCTCAAAAAGTAAAATTTCTTCTACTGTGGGTTGCACCAGTGTGTTTCAGTGGCAGTAAATGAGAAAAAAAGGTACAAAAACCACCAGTTTGATCTGATCTAACCGTTGCAGCTACAGGAACAGCCACTGTGTGCCCAAAATAAGGGACATTAATACACATTAATAATTGCATTGATTGAAACAGGAGACATCCTCAGTGAAGGTGTCAGTAAATAAACAAAAAAATTATTCCTTATTACAAACGTTCTGATCAGTCAAGAATAGGTGTGTTTTTGAAGTATTAATAGCTATTCACAGACTGTGTGGGCTAAAACACCCAAGAAGCCTAATCCCCACAATAACTCACTGCGTGTTTACAATCACTGTGCGCTGCTCTTCGCCTGAGGTGGAAACCGAAACTAACGGAAAACACTTCTGATCACACTTAAATTTGTGGCTTATTTTCCACATAAATGTGGTTTGCCGCCGAAATATTCCCACGTCTGGGGGATATTCCCACGTCTGGTTTAAGGGGTCAGACATATGTGATGGTGCTGCTAAATCT
Organism: Bovichtus diacanthus; assembly: GCA_943590825.1. Classification (NCBI taxonomy): domain Eukaryota; kingdom Metazoa; phylum Chordata; class Actinopteri; order Perciformes; family Bovichtidae; genus Bovichtus; species Bovichtus diacanthus. Next base: position 74,419 of record CALSBV010011423.1, on the reverse strand, counting down.
GTAGGAAAAGACATTCAGGAGCACAAGAACTGTAGATACAGCAGCCATCGGCTTTGTGTGTGCATTGTGGGTCCCACTGTCTTAACTTGATCCCACAGTCTGCATGCCTAGCCAGTCTCCGGTGATAAAAAAAAAAAAAAAAAAATGACATAATTAATAAGGAAAAGCAGTAAAATAAAGGCTTACAAGATTTCTTGAAAACAATCATCGACGGCTCTGCATGGGGGTGAACCTCGTGTGTGCGTAAAGTGTCACTAGGAGCCTGTCAGTCCAACGAAGGGTGAGTAGAGTGCAGCAGTCGGTCGCCCATACCGCGATCCAGTCCCAGGTGATCTGAGTGCAGCAACACTTGGGGGGCTGCCACACGCCACAGTAGTCCCGCAGTGAGCTCTCCATCATTTTAATTAAAACCAGCCTGTTTCAGTTTAATATGTCGTCGCGCCTACACCTATATACAACAGGGACTGGTAGAGGTGGAGTGTCCATGTGGGTGTGAGGCCTCTAAATTGGAGAAAATAAATCCTTTGGAGCGGGTGGCGGGTAGATGATTAACATCAGAGCCGATCAGTGTGTTTCTACGCTGATGAAGGGGTTTCATTGAAAACACTATTAGATAGTATGTAATCGTAAGAAAGCAGCAAGACAACATTTAATCCAAAATCAAATTGTTGAGATTATTGGCATGTTTAGCTACAATCCAGTGGTTCATGGTGAGGCCTTCAGGTGCCAAAGCAGGAGTTGAGGGTCCTCAACAACAATGACGTGACATGCTGCTTCAACTGGTAGTTACACCACCAACACCAGACGGGGTCACTGCTGACACATCACCATTCGTTAGCTGAACGCCCTGGGGGAGAAAAAAAGAAGGCAGGAGGTGAATTGTCATATTTTTCAAGAATCATTCAGACTATATTCTGTGCAAAATAAGTAACATTAACCTATGTGGTATGCTGTGAGTAATCACTTGGTCTACCACATGCAACTTCAAGAGCATGCAACCCCCCCCCACCCGGATGCTGGTGTTAACCAATGCGCTGTCTGCTGCAAATGCAACATATCTTGTTCGGGACCACAAACGCTAGAATATGCGACTGTATCATCTGGTAACGCTGCGTGCACACCACATTTTATGGAGCGTTCCCAAACTATGAACAATTTGCTTAGGACAACGTCCTAACCTACAAAGCCAGACCATGTCGACGTGTAGATTACCAGAGCAGTGTTCATCATAACATAAAATTATATATTGTGTGATGTCATGTGGTCAATAATAGCAAGACGAATCCAGCAATTCCTCAGTGGCGGCATTGCACTTCCATTAAGTTATAGCACCTTGAAGATATTATTGCCACTCTGCATACAGTATATCATTAGTGTGTATACTGTGGCTGTATAGTGTTGATGCTGCTTGTAAATTGATGTGTCACCATTTCATATACGTCTGGCATTAAAAGTCCAACTCAATTATCCACGTTGGACTGAGCTGCAATTTTGAATTGCTCACGTCTGAAGTTTGTCACAGTCAGTGCAATACTATAATTCCCGTACATATTTTGACTGTAATCTAGAGGACAGCGGGAGAGATCTAACACTGCATCTAGTTGCTTCATTAATAAGTATTATGAATACATCAGCTGCTTTTCTATATTTTAATTGTTTCTGGTGAGCAAGCCACGCACCATTGTACAGTGTGTTTACAAAATACACACACCTTCTATTATCATGTGAAATGGATTCTGACAGGACGTCTTTTAAACTATTGTGTTTCCAAGATCCAGTGGGGACACTTAACCACATTTTCTCACTTCACTGGTTGTAGAATGTTAATTTGCGTGTTACTCATTAAATTTACATTTTAAAGTTCAAAACTCAAAAACTCATCACAGTAAAGAATGCCCCTGGGCCTGTAAAAGTTGTGTTTGAATAACGCCTCGAGTCCTATTAGTCACGTTGAGAATAAAAATGTCCCACCACGCATGATTAAACATAATCTCTGAGGCCATGAAGGCAGAGAATGCCAGAAACCAAACACCTATTTTTTATTTTTTTTATTTTTAAATACAGGTACTCCATATGCCCCTCCGAGAACCATCACCTTACCGTGGTGGAGGGGTTTGGGTGCTCCTATGAACCTGAGGGCTGTGTTGTCGGGAGCCTAGTGCTCCTGGTAGGGTCTCCCATGGCAAATTGGTCTCAGGCGAGGGGCCAGACAAAGAATGGTTCAAGAACCCCAATGCAACATCAAAAAAGAGGAGGTGTGACCCTGCCCGGAGGAAGCCCGGGGCCCCCGTCTGGAGCCAGGCCTGGAAGGGGGGCCCGTCAACGAGCGCCTGGTGGTCGGGTTTGCCACGGAGCCCAGCCGGGCGTAGCCCGAAGAAGCAACGTGGCACCCCCCCCCTCTCCATCATGTGGGCCTACCACCCGCAGGAAGAACCGTTGGGGTCGGGTACATTGCCAGACGGGTGGCAGTGAAGGTCGGGGACCTCGACGGACCAGACCTGGGCGGCAAAGGCTGGCTCTGGGGACGTGGAACGTCACCTCTCTGTGGGGGAAAGAGCCGGAGCTTGTGCGGGAGGCGGAGCGCTACCAGTTAGATCTGGTTGGGCTCTCCTCTACGCACAGTCTCGGTTCTGGAACCGTACTCCTGGATAGGGGTTGGACCTTATTCTTCTCTGGAGTTGCTCAGGGTGTGAGGCGCCGGGCGGGTGTGGGGATACTCACAAATCCCCGGCTGAGTGCCGTTACGTTGGAGTTCACCCCGGTAGACGAGAGGGTCGCCTCCCTACGCCTACGGGTTATGGGGGGGAAAACTCTGACTGTTGTCTGTGCATATGCACCGAACAGCAGTTCAGAGTATTCGGCCTTCTTGGAGACCCTGAATGGAGTCCTGTTGGGGGCTCCAGTAGGGGACTCCATAGTTCTACTGGGAGACTTCAACGCGCACGTGGGCAGTGATGGAGACACCTGGAGAGGCGTGATTGGGAGGAACGGCCTCCCTGATCTCAACCCGAGTGGTTGTTTGTTATTGGACTTCTGTGCTAGACATGGGCTGTCCATAACAAACACCATGTTCGAACATAAGGATGCTCATAAGTGTACATGGTACCAGAGCACCTTAGGCCGAAGATCGATGATCGATTTTGTAATCGTATCATCTGATCTGAGGCCGCATGTTTTGGACACTCGGGTAAAGAGAGGGGCGGAGCTGTCAACTGATCACCATCTGGTGGTGAGTTGGGTCAGGGGGTGGGGGAAGAGTCTGGACAGACCTGGTAAGCCCAAACGGGTAGTGCGGGTGAACTGGGAACGTCTGGAGGAGGCCCATACCCAAGAGACCTTTAACTCACACCTCCGGCGGAGTTTCTCTGGCATCCCTGTGGAGGTTGGGGGCATTGAGCCTGAGTGGTCAATGTTCAAAGCTTCCATTGCTGAAGCTGCGGCGGGAGCCTGCGGCCTCAAGGTCTTAGGTGCCTCAAGGGGCGGTAACCCTCGAACACCGTGGTGGACCGCGGTGGTCAGGGAAGCCGTCCGACTGAAGAAGGAGTCCTTCCGAGATATGTTATCACGGGGGACTCCAGAGGCGGTTGCAAGGTACCGACAGGCCCGAAGGGCAGCGGCCTCGGCCGTGACAGAGGCAAAGCAGCGGGTGTGGGAGGAGTTCGGAGAAGCCATGGAGAAGGACTTTCGGTCGGCACCAAAGTGCTTCTGGCGTACTGTCCGGCACCTCAGGAGGGGGAAGCGGGGAACCATCCAAGCTGTTTACAGCAGGGATGGAACACTGTTGACCTCAACTGAGGAGGTACTCGGGCGGTGGAAGGAGCATTTTGAGGAACTCCTCAATCCGACTAATACGCCCTCTTTGATAGAGGCAGGGCTGGAAGATTATGGGGGATCATCAGCAATTTCCCTGGTGGAAGTCACTGAGGTAGTCAAACAACTCCACAGTGGCAAGGCCCCGGGGATTGATGAGATCCGTCCAGAAATGTTGAAGGCTTTGGGTGTGGAGGAGCTGTCGTGGCTGACACGTCTCTTCAACATTGCGTGGAAGTCGGGAACAGTGCCTAAAGAGTGGCAGACCGGGGTGGTGGTTCCCCTGTTTAAAAAGGGGGACCAGAGAGTGTGTGCCAATTACAGGGGTATCACACTGCTCAGCCTCCCGGGTAAAGTCTACTCCAATGTGCTGGAAAGGAGGGTTCGGCCGATAGTCGAACCTCAGATTGAAGAGGAACAATGCGGATTCCGTTCTGGCCGTGGAACAACGGACCAGCTCTTCACTCTCACAAGGATCCTGGAGGGGGCCTGGGAGTATGCCCATCCGGTTTACATGTGTTTTGTGGACCTGGAGAAAGCGTATGACCGGGTCCCCCGGGAGATGCTGTGGGAGGTGCTGCGGGAGTATGGGGTGAGGGGGGCGCTTTTGAGGGCCATCCAATCCCTGTACGCCCAAAGCAAGAGTTGTGTCCGGGTTCTCGGCAGTAAGCCGGACTCGTTCCCGGTGGATGTTGGCCTCCGCCAGGGCTGCGCTTTGTCACCAATCCTGTTTGTGGTATTCATGGACAGGATATCAAGGCGTAGTCGGGGGGAGGAGGGGTTGCAGTTTGGTGGGCTTGGGATCATCGCTGCTCTTTGCAGACGATATGGTCCTGATGGCATCATCAGCCTGTGACCTTCAGCACTCACTGGATCGGTTCGCAGCCGAGTGTGAAGCGGTTGGAATGAGGATCAGCACCTCAAAATCTGAGGCCATGGTTCTCAGCAGGAAACCGGTGGATTGTCTACTCCGGGTAGGGAATGAGTCCTTACCCCAAGTGAAGGAGTTCAAGTACCTAGGGGTCTTGTTCACGAGTGAGGGGAAAATGGAGCGGGAGATGGGCCGGAGAATCGGAGCAGCAGGCGCGGTATTGCACTCGCTTTACCGCACCGTTGTGACGAAAAGAGAGCTGAGCCAGAAGGCAAAGCTCTCGATCTACCGGTCTATCTTCGTTCCTACTCTCACCTATGGTCATGAAGGTTGGGTCATGACCGAAAGGACGAGATCGCGGGTGCAAGCGGCCGAAATGGGTTTTCTCAGAAGGGTGGCTGGCTTCTCCCTTAGAGATAGGGTGAGGAGTTCAGACATCCGAGAGAAGCTAGGAGTAGAACCGCTGCTCCTTTGCGTAGAAAGGAGCCAGTTGAGGTGGTTCGGGCATCTGGTAAGGATGCCCCCTGGGCGCCTCCCTAGGGAGGTGTTCCAGGCACAGCCAGCTGGGAGGAGACCACGGGGAAGACCCAGGACGAGGTGGAGAGATTATATCTCCACACTGGCCTGGGAACGCCTCGGGGTCCCCCAGTCAGAGTTGGTCAACGTGGTCCGGGAAAAGGAAGTTTGGGGCCCCCTGCTGGAGCTGTTGCCCCCGCGACCCGACCCCGGATAAGCGGTTGAAGATGGATGGATGGATGGATGGTACTCCATATGTATGTCAAAATTATTTCTTATTCAAATACAATATAAGTAACGTTACTTCCGTAAAACACCGACTGAAGTTCTCCTGGTGGGAGCGTATCTAGGTCCCCAGGGTTCTATGTTCCCCAGCTCACTGGCATCGTAATATGACACATTAAAGAGACCTTTCAAAGATGTTATGTTCCCACCAATGCTTTTTTTCCAAGGTCAAATGTTCAATGTACGTTTCCCTGGGTCAAATGTTGAAATCACCCACCTACAGCTTATATCCTACTGATGTTATACTCCCTAAGACCTATACTATGCCCTTAAAGTTGCAGGAAAGACAGTTTTCTTGACTTTTCTTGACATTGTTATAGCCACAATGACTGAACAGCTTGTTAACCATTCAAACTGCATTAGAAACGTCCTTCTCCCTTCGTTCTTTTGCTTTTTGAGAGATAAGATAGCCCTTACCAATCTCTTACATTGAGGATCCTAGGAACATAGGGATGCCTCCAGCTAGTCATTAACTTTGTGTGTTGTTTGCTGTTGGGCAGGTAGTGTGGAATGGGTTAATTTGTGCTTTTTTACTGAAACCCTTTCTCTCAGCTGTTCTATCAATTAAATGCAAAAAGCACAAAAAAATTATAATCTTAAAAAAAAAAAGGCATTCCATGACAGCAAAATATAAAATATACAATCCCGTTCACTCTACATTAGAAACATCTTTGTACTCTATTTTTAAGTGTTACATTATATAATTTGGCAAAATTTAATCTTCTCAAAAACAACATTTTTGAAAAGAATCATGTTCACAGATGTTGGAGCAATTTACCTACATGAACATTTGTACTGTACAGTGAGTTTTATAATTAATCTAAATCCACCGTTGCTGGACTGAATAGCTCCTGTAAAAGTAAACACTGTCCTCTGCTGGACAACTGGGGCACATTTCTTAAATGAAAGCTTTCTACAAAACAGTGATTATATGCTTATGCCAATTTTAAATAAAATCATCTGCACAATGTAGGTCTTAGTGTGAGTCACTTTAGGCGGCTGAACGTATGTAACCTCAGATAGTTGTGACCACTTGTTTTTCGGTTCTGTCCTCAGGAAAATAATGATTATAGGCCAGTGGCACAGTGTTATTACATCCTCAGAGAGGATCATAGCATTGTTTTGCTCTATTGCCTGTGTTGGATTGTCTTTTATTGATTTCAGTTCCACTTGTAACATTTACCCATACTTCTTTCTTAATAATCTATCCACCTGAAGATGGTCCCTTTCTGTTCAGATGCTGTTACTGTTTTTTTTTGTTTTATCAAATAGGCCATAACAGGTAAATGTCAGCTTGGTACTTGTAAGCAATCGAGTGGCTAACTAAGGATGCATCAGTTTCCTCTTTTCATTTACTTTGTATACAAATGAGTCAGCTTGCAATCCAACTGATTTTCTGTGAAATGATGATGTTACCAGTAACTCTGACATTAGCTGCTATGAAGCTGAGGTCAACAGGTTTGTGTACTAGTGTGATTACTATCATTTGCAACAAGTCCTCCTAATTAAACGACAAAATAGGTTCTCCATCCGTGAAGCATTTTCTGATCTGACGCCTTATCAGCAGGACAACATCACCTCCCCATGCCTACAAAACTGATACAAATCACTGTTGAAAAATAAATGTGTTTTATTATGTGACAACTCTGTGGTCAAGGTTTAGTTAGATTTAGGCAAAAAACAACAACTTGGTTAGGTTTGGAGAAACGCTTTGGGTTGAAATAAGTGCTTTAAGCTTTCTTTGAAGATGTCATGGTTACAATAATAAACAAGAAATTGCATACTAACGTACTGCATGGTAACGTACTGTATGCTAACATACTGCATGCTAACATACTGCATGGTAAAGTACTCACGTACTGCATGGTA